>JAFBJU010000234.1:409713-437885 GCA_016785305.1 Colistium nudipinnis | reverse complement strand
GGGGGGGGGGCGGGGGGGGGGGGGGGGGGGGGGGGGGGGGGGGGGGGGCGGGGGGGGGGGGGCGGGGTTAAATACTGTCACACACACACACACACACACACACACACACACACACACGGACGTCTGATTGGCAAGGCTTATCGCCACCGTTTCCATGGCAACTAGCCACAGCTGCCTCTATGGAAGAAGAAAGAAAAGGGAGTAGGTTGAAAAAAAGGTGATGGAGAGAGAGTGAGGAGGTGGTAGAGGAGGTAGAGGAGGAAGAGCAGGAGGAAGAGGAGGAGGGGGTACAACTGAACAAATGACAGCAGAAAAAAAAAATATGTATAAATATATATTCTAATTCAAAGCCTGTAATTTCTCCTCAGCTGGTGACGCACAAACCAACGGCAGCGAGTTATGGAAGCGCAGAGGCGCTACGGCAACACAACGCACACAACTGTGTGTGACAACTTAGACAACGGGGGGAGATTATGACACATCAAGTCCACCACTGATTCAAAAAGAATACTAATAATTAAGCTGCAAACTCTCAAAGTGTCAAAGAGACATTTTATTGATTTATTATTTTTAAGGCAGTCAACGGTCCACTGCATCACTGCGTGTGTGTGTGTGTGTGTGTGTGTGTGTGCGTGAGGCAGTTTTCATTAAAAAACATGACAGTATGCAATAAAAAAAAAAAAACTAAACATGTAAATTAGCTCCTCGCTGTCTGTCAGCTCCTGTGTGCTCAGAGGCAATGCCATGGAAACCAGCCACTATTACTGTACATCACTGGGACGCATGTGGAGGACTTCACCGGTTCCGCCCCAAAAATAATAATCTTCGAGAACCTGCAGAACCGGCCGCACGATGACATGAAATAATCATTTGAGAATTCATATTTCATCAATGATCTGAAAACGACTTTATTCCATCAATGAATCTCAACCTATTTCTTCCTTTTCCAGTACAGTACAGTTTGTTCTCATTTTTTGGAATAGACGTGAATTATAGCGCACACACACACACACACACAGACACACACCCACGCACATTTCCATACATCGCCACTGCCGAACAAATCAGTGCGTCACACTCAACCCAGCTTGTGTAAACAAGCGACGGCGCGAATCAGTGTTAACAATAACAAAGCATATGTGCGCATGCAACGTCCCACGTATGTCGACAGGTAGCTGCCGGATGCGTGTTTCACTCGGTGTGTGTGTGTGTGTGTGTGTGTGTGTGTGTGTGTGTGTGGTGCAGAATCGGGTCAGGTGAGTCACCAGAAGCTCCACAGGCCCAGAGCTAACATCTCCTTCTCTCTTTTAATCCACGGCCAGATCATGTGATCTCATTGGGCTCCTCGCGCTAATGTCTCGCGGTTTGCATGGCCCTTTGGTGGCCAGCGGTTGCCATGGCGACGGGATGGATGCTGCTGCTGCTGCTGCTGCTGCTATCCTGTTCGTACCAGGACTAACCAATTGTTTGACCTTACATTATCTCCAGACAAGGACAGTGACGAGGGGCTGATTCTGCAAAATCCGGATCGTATTAAATACATTTACGGAACAATGTGAATTTGATTAAAAAGGAGCGGTGATTTTTTTTTTTTTTTTTTACGTCCCTTTATATAAAAAAGATCCACATCCACTCTGAACTGGATCCTCAGTCTCTCGTGATCTTAACCTCCTGCAGAGTCGTTTTTTCAATTTTAGATGAGCAGCATTGTCTGTTGTGGCCCGTTTGTGTACGAGTGTGTGTCTGTGTACGTGTGTGTGTCCAGGTGGGGACCAGTGGACTGTCTCTCTCCAGCTGTCTCCCTCTACGCGTGGTCTAACCCTGAGTGACGCCCACTCTGCTCAGAGACTCAACACAACACGGCAGCTTCAGAGACGTCCACACACGCACGCACATACACACACACGCACGGATGACGCACAATGCTTGGTCTTGACCTCAGCCCGGTTTTAGGTGTGTGCGTGCGTGCGTGCATGGATACCTGTCCACAGCTGTTGGACGATGACACACACTGCATCGCCTGTTAGCCGGTCAAGACTCCTGCGTAAGAGAGGACAAATGTCCTCCTCTGGAGACAGACACACACACCGGACTGTCCTGCCTTTTCCTGCCTCAGTGTGTTTTTGTCTAGCTCCCTCGTGTCCCGAGAGTTGTCGCTTGTGTCTGCAGGGTGTGTTAACTGTGGAGGAACATTTAACACTGTGAGTCACTTCCTCAAATAAGTCTCTATCTCAGGGCTTATAAAAAAAAAAAAAACTCCTGTCCTTTTGCTGGAGCCTGGAAATCAGATTCTGTCCAGTCATGATATAAATCACAGCCACAGGGGGTCAAAGGTCAACACGGGTCACGGTAGGGCCCACTTCAAAAATTCTGCAGACTGACGGAGCCAGGACGGCGACGTGATGCATGAACGGGAAGGCGGCGTTAAGAATAGCTGCGAGTCGCCGTGGGAAACGCGCAGCCTGACGCTTTTTATCACACTCAGTCGCACAACGTTGGATTCCACTCGGTGTGTGTAACACTCGCCGCACCCGCGGCCTCTCGGATGGCGTCAGTGAAGCTGTGTGAGCGCGGCGTGCGCCACTTTTTTCCAGACGGAGCAGGAAGTCATCCCGCTCCATCAATTCAAAGAAAACAACACACGAGTGTGCATAAACAAACCCACACAACAACAACAACAACAACAACAACGCATGATGATGACCAACACATGAAGGTCTCACAGGGTCACAGCAAAGCCACCCGGGATTCAGAGTTCATCCAGTCTAGACACAGATTAAATAATCTTTTCATTTTTTTTATTTTTTATTCTACTGTGATGTGGAATCCGGTTTTGATTTTTTCGACATCCCGTGGTGGGACCACTGTCCACCAGTCCTGCCGGAGACAAAAAAATCAACGGTATTCTACTCTTCAAAACAAATAAAAATAAGAAAAAAATCCTTTTCAGCATGAGAGAATAATTAAAACTTTCTCATCGGCTCGAGCTGTGCGACACAGACAGTTTGCCGTTTGGATTTAACATTGTTGAACATTCATCCTCCTGGAATGTTTCTGGTCTGTGTGAAAACATTTATTTTTCATTTCACAGGATTCAGCTCCTGATTACACACACACACACACACACACAGTGCAAACTTGAAATGCTCTCTACATCTCTGGTATGTATCCGTCCCACAGTTCCCTTTGAAGCCAATCCTGTTATTTTAGAGCTGCCAGGTATATGGAAGAACGAATAATGCGTAAACAACAACTTCCAAAAACGCAGCACAAAGCGCTTAAGGCCACGTAAGGCCGCGTCCTCCTGAGCGTCTCACAAGGAAAGCTCACAGTAAATAATGGAAGAAGAGCTAATGCCCAGATAAAATATAGAAAATCGGAAAGAGATCGAGTGCTCTATTGAATTCCATATACTGCATCTTATTGGGAAGAAATTGTGCTCTACAAAGGCTATTTTTATATAGTAATAATAATTATTATTGTTTTTATTTTTGTTTCATAATAACAATAGGTTTTATAATAATAATGTTTTTTTTAATATTTTTTTAATAATAATGTATTTTATAATAATAATAATCATAACCATAATCTTATGAATAATAATAATAATAATAATAATAATAATAATAATAATAATAATAATAATAATAATAATAATAATAATAATAATAATAACAAACAATTCAAAGAGTATTTAAAGACTCCATGTGTTCTTATACATTCTAGGGTGTATTATTTTATAAGACATCTTAAAGTAGTGAGGCATATTCCCTATATTTATATTTTATATACACTTACATTATGTTTATTACTGTAGTATATAGAGCCCGACCGGAATGTCTTCCGAAAACCACAACCTCCACTCCAAAAAAAAAAGAAATGACAAAACAATGAATTTAAGAAACATTTCAGTTGCCGTGAGACCTGAAGAGGTAAAGAGAGAAGAAAAAAAAAAAGACAGACGGGCATTTGCGGAGAATGAGTCTTATTGATTAGACATAAAGCAGCACTCAGTAGAAGTGATCGGTTTAAAAGGAGGAATGGGGGGGGGGGGGGGGGGGGGGGGGGGGGGGGGGGGGGGGGGGGGGGGGAGATCAGAGGCCTGGCTGCATAAATAGATCACCTCACCGAGTTAAATTTAAATTCACCGTTACCTTAAATGAGTCAGTCTGGGGTCGGGGGTTTTCCACAATCTCTGGTGAATTCAAAGTAAACAGAAAAGTTGATTTTGTTCAATTGATATGGAGAGTGGGAAACATAGATATATATTTTTTCCATCTTTACAATATACTTTCCCCAAACTGATAAACTGCTGGCTTCCACAGACATGTGGATTGACTGATGATTTGCAAAAAAAGAAAAGAAAAAGAGGTTGTCTCCATGGCAACAGGAGATGGAGTAAAATAGAAATTCGTTTTTTTCCCCATCTTGCCTCGACAACAACAGCATAGGTCGACATTTATGGTCCTGTTCTTTGTCCCCTCACTGTTTGCCGTTATAAAGGCCCAATCCTGCCCCTCGGGGACCAGTTGCATCTTTTTCTAAATGGAAGACAGACTGAAGGCCGGGTGGAGTCCCAGTGAATCCCGCTGTGGTTTTGGACGTCCTTTTAGCTCCGGGGAAGGACACAGAGATAAACAAGAGACTTGGAACGAGAGAGGAGTCAACGGCACTGCCAATTTTAGAAAGAGCCAAGATGGGCTTCAGGATAAAAGAAAATCAAATAATGGAATAAATAGAAGGTAAAAAACAACGAAAGAAAGGGCATTTTAAAAACAGACGGGAAGGAAAAGGAAAGAAAAATGATTTCTCCTTAAACCCATTTGGTAAATCGATCATCCGAAATTATAGTTGGTTGGTATGATAATAAATCATCGCGCAGGATTCTTGAAATGATTGCCATAAAAGTGTCAAAATAGGCAGACGACTCATTCCTCTACACATTTTTTGCTGACTCGGCCAAAGTCACGCAAAGCGTCATCTACCCTTTCCAATAAAATAATAATAATAATAATAATAATAATAATAATAATAATAATAATAATAATAATAATAATAATAATAATAATAATAATAATAATAATGAAGAAGAAGAAGAACGGCCTGACTTCAGTCGATCCTGATGAAGGAAATAGAATGACACAGTCTCCTATAATGGAAGGCACAGCCTGAAGCTACATCCGTTCCTCTTAATAAAAGGAAAAAAAAAAAACCTGTGTTAGAGGGTTAACAGTAAAGTGCTGGGTCTTTGTCTCCCATCAGGACGCAGAGAGTAACGGACAAATCCCTCGTGGCCACGCACACTCCCACTGCTGCCAGGAAAAAGAAGAGAAACTAAACCTTCGTCAAATCCCGACAACCTTCGCCAAAAATCTCCTTTTTCTACTTAACTGTGTGGGCCGGTGTCGAGGCGGGAGGTCCAGACGGGACCCAGTCGCTGGTTTCAATGTTTTTATTATTTTTTTTCATTATTCTATTTATGTCGAAGATCTAAACCTACGGTTCTATTTGTTGGTGGGCTATAATCTGGGTGAAGGCAGACGCAGGAAGGGGTTCCCTGGATTGCGGACGTGATGGGAGGAGAAACCTGGCCCAGGCTGGTCACTAGTGATGGATTGCATATGGATTTCTTTTCCAGCCAACCAAAAATACACCCATGTGTGATTTTACCCACATTAAGGCTGACAGGCGAATACAGACGCACGCCTCGGAATCTCGTTCATCTTAATTCTGTATAAAAAGTGAAAAAAAAAAAAAACACTTTCATCAAGTAGGACGAAAGCATGCCTTATACTATAAGGTGAATTATATGTATTTATAATGGCTTTACCGAATGAACTATTATCCTCTCTTGGTCAACAACTGCACAAATGGTTCAACAATCCACCGACAACGAAGCACAACAAGGGACAAAGAGGCTGAGGTGCACATCCGCAGTCAAATGTCATTATTTACTCCATTTGGATGCATGAAATCTGACAGTAGGTAATAATAATAATAATCTGGCCCCATGCTGCGACCTGATTGGCTGAGAGCAGCAGTGAGTAGTAGAATCAAGCAGCCAGAGGAAACGTCCAAGGTCAAACATTAAGAATGACTCATGAAATCAGCCTCACACACACACCTTGCAAATCTACCACCACTGTGTGTGTGTGTGTGTCTTGGTGTGTGTGTGCGTTTGCGAGAGCGAGTGTGTCGACGGTGATTTCATTGTGCACGGTGATGCTTACAGCCAACATGCAACGTGTTTGTAGGTGTGGTGTGTGTGTGTCGTTCTTCGTTTAAGTGAGTGTGTGTGTGTGTGTGTGTGTGTGTGTGTGTGTCATTCTTCGTTTAAGTGAGTGTGGGTGGGTGTGTGTGTGTGTGTGTGTGTGAGTGTGTGGGGGCATGCGCGTATCTTAATGAAATCTGACAGAGAATTGGTTCTTCGTTTAAGTGAGTGTGTGTGTGTGTGTGTGTGTGTGTGTGTGTGTCATTCTTCGTTTAAGTGAGTGTGGGTGGGTGTGTGTGTGTGTGTGTGTGTGAGTGTGTGGGGGCATGCGCGTATCTTAATGAAATCTGACAGAGAATTGTGACAATCAGGGAGCATCCTGCAGAGGTTAATAAGCTGTATTCCTCACGGCAGCAGGCAAACACACACACACACACACACACACACGCACACGCACACGCACACGCACACACACACACACACACTTTCCATTCACCTATTCTATTTTTAGAGGGAATCAAAAAAAATCAGAGTCGCCTCCTTCAGCTGTGTGTGTGTGTGTGTGTGTGTGTGTGTGTGTGTGTGTGTGTGTGTGGACAGTTTGTCTCCCCTCCACAAAACAGTGACATCACACGTCCTCTCACTTCCTGTGATAAATAACAGCTGGTGATTGGACGTCCCTCCACCATTTACAACTCTTTATTTTTGGTGTAAAATATGGTGAAAGGAACACCCCTGACATTATTAGATACTAGTTATTTTTGATGAATTTGGCAGGAAAGGAATTTCCAACTGAAAATGCATGACACATATTTCAACGTGTATTATTATTATTCTTTTTTTTTTATATATATATCATTGGCACAAAAATCTACTGCAGCACAAACGGCGGCTTTACTATTGAATGAGTGGTATCGCACAGTGACATCCCCATCAGCCCCTACGCTCAATCCCCGAGTCTAGAGTCAGGTTCCTCCCACCATCTGCTCTCTAACCCCCACCACCACACACACGTCGCTGCACCACCACCCCTGGATTATGGCATCAACACCCAGGCGCGCACGCAGGCGGGATTTCACGTGGCTGCCAAGTGTTGACGGTGTGTATTTGCGGCCCGTCCGGAGTCACTTGGTGTAAGAGATTCCGATTCACTCTTCAACATCAGCCCTGAATAATACAATACAGGACACCAGACTATTATCACTCACATTCCTCATTCATAAAGCACCCCCTCCCCCCTCCCTTTCAGGATATCATCAAATCTTGGAAATGCCAGCTTGGGTGAATTCTCTCAGAGAGAGAAGCGACACTTGACTGTTTATGGGAAAAAAAAACAACACAAATATAAAATGGTTGGAATGACCAAGGAGGTTTGTTATGATGTTTCATACATAATCACAGCAGGACATGAAATCCTCTTAGCACGTTAATCTGGACCATGTCTTTTTTTGTGTCTATATGTCATGTACATCAATCCGGACCCTATGACGGATCCTACGCAAATCACATTTCCAGATTGCTATTTTGATCGAGTCGTATCTACAAATATATATATATATATATATATATATATATATATCTCTGCAGAACCACATATTGGTCCGACAGTGTCAGCTGCGTGAGATCATGAAGAATTGATGGAGTCTAGATTTAGCAAAAGCTTCAAAAAATGTCGAACAGACGGAAGGAAAAATATCTGCAGAGTTTTCCAGGTCACGGTTAAAAAAAGAAGGAACTCTTTCAAAAAATGGAATCTTTACAAATACGACGACGGCGTTCAAATGTAAATGTGTACGATGATGCGGCGCCTCACACACACACACACACACACACACACATTTCTGTTTCTTTCAACCTCTGGGTCCAGATATACACACACAAAGCTCAGAGGTCTATTTCAGACTCACTTCAACACTGAAGTCAGTCAGGCGTGGCTGATGAAACTCACACACACATATACAGACACACACAGATGCGCACACACAGGCGCTCCAGGCGAGGTAATATATTTCCCATAAAGCCTCACCCTGACGATGCAGAACGACACGCTGACCTCTCCGTTCCCGTTGACTGACAACCAGCACACTTCCACATCCAATCCTGAGTCACGGTGGTCTGGCCCCACACTTCTTCTTCTTCTTCTTCTTCTTCCAGTGCCCTGACTTATAATTCATATAAAAAAAAATGTTGCCATGGCAACAACGCCTCTACGTTGCCTTCTCGTTTTTTTCCCAACAGAAACCACTGAATTGAGGCAAAAAAATAATAATCATCAGAGACTTAAACTAACTTGCACAATTATTATTTTTTTTTATCTTGAAAGTGAAATGGTTAACTACACAAAGAGCCTGAAAAGCAGCGGTGTGGGATTACATTTTATTTATTTTTTTTAATCTGAGAATTCAAAGAGGAAATAAAACGTCCCGAAACGTCACAAGACTGATTTGGATAAAATGCCACAAATTGCACAAACAGGCGAGTGTTAAAAACACCAGAAGCCACTCAGGACTAAAGTAGGCCAGTGAGATGAAAAATTCACCGGCCTCAATCGCTCCTCAGACACAGTCGAGCTGGAAATCAATCAGGTCAGCCGGGCTGAGATTTATTTTTCCTGAGCTCTGCGATCAGTGGTCAGCAGATGTTCAACGCTCCTCAGAAACGCACAAAAATACGGACCTGAGACACTTCCCTGTTCCACTTGTGGGAGGATAATGGCCAGAAAATCCATCCATCTCAGCTGCTGTGTGGATCAAATGTTAAACATTCAGTGGTGGAACTCCAGTCCACTAAAAATGTCCCCAAAAATCACGAGGACAAACGCAAACTGACAACACCACACAACGACAATATGCTATATGTAATATGATCTAATATTGGAGTTTTTAAATATCACCGTGCCCCAGTGAAGCTTGGCCCAGGTTGACAAAAGAGCAGCAGAGGCCTTTTTCCCCCCCTGGTCTATCCCCATCCAGCTGTTGGGAGGCAGATTAATTTAACGTGTGGTGCGTTTGCTATTTTTGCTGAAAGTCCAATTAGCCACACATCCAAGTTCAAATGTGGCGTAAAGAAAACATGTTTTATCTGATATTTTGTCCCGTAATAAAATACGACAAAGCAGATGAAACAACACATGTGGACCACAGTGTTTTTTTTTTTTTTTAAACACATCTACAGGTTGACATGTTTAAATATGCAAATCACCAAATCTGGGTTTTGTTTGGATTATGTATATTCTGGATTAACAAACTATGGATTTATGCATATTTAACGTACAGTTTGGCGCCCAACACAGAGTCAAAGACTGAGATTTACGCCAAGCTCATGGTTGGAGTCAGCAGAGAGTTTTTGCAGGACTCCAGGTGTGGACCAGAAATAGCCACAACACCCACAAGCACACACAGCTGGTTGACCCCCAGCATGATGATAATAACACAGCGGGGCCTCAAACATACTTCGACCCAGAGTAAAAGCTCCTGGAAGCCTGTCATCATCACCCAGAGAGACCCGAAAGCTCAAAAATAAAAGCTTTGAAATGCCCTTCAAAGCTCACAGGTACAAAAATACCCTGAAATATAATCAGCCCAGCTGGAGAAAACCTTTAGATCCTCTTATTCCTGTTAATCAGCC
Organism: Colistium nudipinnis; assembly: GCA_016785305.1. Classification (NCBI taxonomy): domain Eukaryota; kingdom Metazoa; phylum Chordata; class Actinopteri; order Pleuronectiformes; family Rhombosoleidae; genus Colistium; species Colistium nudipinnis. The sequence continues at coordinate 428,047 of JAFBJU010000234.1, read as the reverse complement.
TTTAAACCTTATATAGCACATATTAACAACGCAGCACAAAGATGACATGAGCATCAAAAGAATTAAAAAATGAAAAATTCAGCTCACATGTGATCTGCTTTACCAACCAGAAGCTGCATACAGAAATACATTCAAATGAATGGAATAATCGCAATATAATATAATAATAAATGGGATAAACTGATTTCAATGTCCATTCATAGCCACATCTTCAATCAGTGTCATTATTCATCACAGAGAATCAAAGTGTCATATTTTATCGGATTGATTATTATTCGAATAAAGACCCAGAGGAACATTAATATGAGCCAATAAAACTAACTCACGATGAGTGATCGATGACTGATCAATGATTATTGATGGATGCAACATCGGTCCATTCAGAGAACAGAATAACACCAAACTCCCTTCAGGAATTCTACCGTTTTACTTTCATTTTACATTTAAACTCCAATAAACGGACGTGTTGCTCATTTTTGAGCATCTAGATTCAAATTGAAGCGCTGCTTTTTAATTCGGCGTATGATTGAACCACCAGGTAGCTCGTATTTTAACAATAAATCCAACTTTAACCCTGATTTCAAGATTATTTCTCCAAATTAAAACACCTGCAGGGAGCAGCCAATCTACAGGGTTGATTGTTTAATTAGAAACATCTGGTGTTTGAAATTAATAAAGGGAAAGTAATTCATTTTAATTTCGATATCCTAGATAAAAACCTTAAACATGGTGCCTGTAAAACGGGATGAATTCCTGACGGAGTTTGGCGCCTCGGGCTCCGGGGCTGCCCGGGGGACCGGAGGCCGCTGCTCACCTTGGTCAGCTGGGCGATCTTCTTGCTCATCTTCAGGTGCAGGTCCTGGCTGTACTCCAGGGCCAAGCCGGCCTGGAGGCTGGAGGCCGGGGACGGGGCCGGGGCGCTGAATTTCCCCGGGCCGGTGGCGGGGCAGTAGTACGGCTGCCAACCGGAGCCGGTCGCCATCTTCCCCGGCGATGCGTTCGGTGGAGGCGCGGGGCGGTGATGCTGCGCTGCTCGGCGGCAGCGGTGGAGGAGGAGGAGGAGGCGGGGGGGGGGATAAAGGGGGGGAAATCCGAGCAAAACCTCACAAACACGGGGCCATTTTTATCCCGCAGGTTGTCCGTTCATTATTTCATGTCTCCCCCGGAGCCGTTGGGCAACACGCCGCGCGAGGAACGTGGAGCTCGCGCTGCCTCCCCGACTCGAAGCGCGCGCGCTGTCCGCTCCGTGAGCTCCGAGCGGCGGAGGCGACGTCGGTTCCTCGCTGCGTAGTCCCCCGTCTGGTGGGGCACTGCGGGCGGGCAGCGAGCTGGACCCGAGCCGGTCACCTTGATGGAGCCGAGCGGAGAGAGCGTGTGTCCGTGTGTGTGAGAGTGTGAGTCCGGGCTGCACTGAGGCTGGAGGTGTGCGTGCGTGTGGTTGTGCGCGCGCATGTGTGCGCCAGGGTGAGTATGTGTGCTGTTGCCATGGATCACCTCAGCTGTTTGTGCTGCGTTCACGGTCTGTCGGACAAACAGTTAAAGTTGCGTTTAAGGGTTCAATATTCATTGAATAATCGATCAGTCAACGAAAATAATATTTTGACCATTAAATGATTGATTCAGTTATTGACGAATCCTCACTTCATGCTCAGTAGATAATGAGCGTGTCAGGTGTGTGCGTGTGTGTGTATATCGTAAATCATGATTAGAAGGATCAATACTGATTATTGGCTTTGACAGTTTTATTTTGTCTCTAACGATTTGTGATGATATTAATCCAAGCTTCCTAATCAGAATATGAATCATCATATCTCAGTCTAGTTTTTATTAATTAATTTTAGTTTCAAATTAAATGTTATCAGTTATGATCATGACTCATGTTCCAAAATAACATTTTATGATATAAATCATTATTTATGTCCAATTCATCATTTCCCTTTTTTATAATGATCTTAATAATAAAAGTTTCCATTATAAAGTCAAGGACTGGCTTATTTTCCATATGGGTCAGAAAGAAAAAATGCAAAAAAATTCAAATAAAAAAAAATCTAAAATGGAATAAACCTGCAGCACATTTCTGACACACTACTCTTCCACAGCACTTGAATGCACCCGCTTGAAGTGACGTCATTTCAATTGTCAACTCTGAAGTGACGTCAAATAAAAAAAACAAACAATCATCTGCAGATTAGAGGAAAAAAAATCTCCCCAGTCCTTGGTTTGTGTTTATGGTTAAATGTGATTTTCAGCACCTAATTATACATTCATATGTGTCTTAGAATTGTTTCTGGTCTCTCAGGTGCTGAGACGATTCCAGGATACCACGTTATCACGGAGAGACTCCGATTCCCAGCAGAAGGTATTTCCAATAAGCCCCGACAAATCCTCGACATCTGCCTCCACTCGGCGACAAAACCTACAAAAGCCTCAAAGTACCAAAAACCGACGGAACGCTCGGGCACAGACGAGATGTTGCGTTAAGGCGACAAAGGAGGAGTTCAGATGGTGACTTAAGAGGCACATGGCGGTACTTACTGGTCGTTTGGATGAGTGAGATCAATATCTGTGAAACCTCCCATCAATCTCAGCTTTTCACTCCCCAGCTGATCGTATATATATATATAAAATAAGTTTTCCTCAGTGGGTCCCTAAGGAGGGGAGGGGGGCTTCTGCTCATATCAGTGAATCAATAAAAACTAAAAGACACAATCGGCTCACTTTGTGTGTTTTTTTTTTTTCCTGCAGCGACAGGAACAACCATCTCGTGTCCTTTTTCGTTTATTGATCCGCGTCCTGGGATCCAAAATCGCATTAACGTAACTGACCGTGTCCTGGACCAGCTCAGGGGTGACGTGGAGGTCCATTTACAGACGGGAGAGACACACAGAGAGAAAAATAAACTATAGTTTATTTCCAGCTAAAACATGTATTTTATAGAGTGCGTGTATGTGTGCGTCAAGCAGAGTTCTCCATTTCTTCCCCCATCTCTACTCTGGATGAGGCTCTGATGTGTTGAGTCATTTCTGACTGTGTTTATGATGCCAGAATAGTTTGCATTTGTGTCACTAGTATTTAGTCACTAATTGTGAGGCTTTGCAAATAGGACACATCCTGATTTAATTGGCCGTTGACGAAGAACCAAGAGGGACGAGCTGGCTCGGTGTGTGTGTGTGTGTGGTGGGCATTTTTAATCTCAACATGACGGAGCAAAGCAAAGCTAATGAAGATGTATGTCTGTGTGCGTGTGTGTGTGTGTGTGCTGACACACATTAAATAGGACTATGGCAAAGAGCTAAAACACAGGAGGAAGCCCGAGAAAAATGAAAATGGGGAGAGCTGTGGGAGTATGGATTCTATCTGGTTCAACGGGATGATGGACTGCTCTCTATTGTTCTCTGCTGTGCACTGGGGATTGATTCTGTAAAAACTACACACACACACACACACACACACACGCAGGCACAGGCACACTTAATTGTTTGTCATCCATCTGTGTTTCTATTTTTAGAGGATAGAAAATGAAGACGCACACTCTGCTTCACATCTTCCAGCTTAATAACTGAAATATTTCATGGCTCCGAGCTTCTGGAGCCAAAAAAACAAAACAAAAAACATAACCACAATTCAATTAGCAGAGGCACAAAAAGTAATAAAGTCGACAACACGATAACCACAACAATTTGAACTCTCCCAGATATACAGTTGGGGCCCTGGAGGGGGGGGTTGCATAACTTCACAGGCACTTATTGTGCGACTAAGTTTCACACAATTAGATCAATCCAAAGCAAATCACTGCAGCTCCACTGAACACACAGACAAACAAACACACAAACCAATACACACACACACACACACACAGGTCAAATATCTGCTGGGTTGTTCTTTCCCAGGAGAAACGACAACGAGGGCTCCGCAGATAACACAAACATGCATATGGATGTGTTGTTCAGGCTGTGTGTGTGCGTGTGTGCACGTGCGCGTGTGCGTGAGCCTACCTGTTTGTGGAGCAGCCGCCTGTGGAGATCATCTTCATCTCGCCTCGGTCTGAACATCCGTTCTTCACCTCGGAGTCGGCTGCAGTGATTTAATATTCCTCTAAAGAGCAGAAACCCAACAGAAGGAAGGTGTGGAGTGTTTTCACATTGACTTCCCATCCTTTATGTGTGTGTTGTCACGTTGGACTGAGTGACTGTTTGACTCAGGTGGATTTCCTTCAGCTCTGATGCATGCACCTGAAAACACAAAAGCAGAAGCTTCAAAACAAGTGAATCCGCGCTGTCAAAAATCACTGCTGCTCAGTCACATCTCAGCACAGAGGAAGAAGCTGTGGATTGGGAGAGGTCTTCATCATACACAGCAGGTGATTCTTAGGCTCAACATGCGAAGAGAGAGAGAATGGAATGCAGAGGAATGCGTCCATAAACTATAATTGAAGTTAAATGAAAAGTATATAAAAAAAATAAATAATAATCTCTCTGTCTCTGAGGACAGCAGGACACCTGTGTGCCATAAGTAATGGGACACTAAGCTGCTTAGACCTTTCTGGGCTTTTAACCACATTTTTAGACGTCAGCTGGTTTTAAAGTGGTTATGTTGCCAGAGGGGCAAGGGGGGGGGGAGGGGAAGGTGGGAGAAGAAAAATTGTTAAAAAAAAAATAAAAAAAATAAACAAAAATAAAACATATAATCTGGGAGAGTTTCAGCAGCAAAAAAAACTCATTATATTAAAAAACTGGGAATATAAAAGAATGGATGATGTGATGGTGGAGCTCTGCTGCCCTCTGCTGGTTCCCAGGAGACACTGCCAGAGTTCACTCATTCATTTCGTGTCAAATTCATCTTCTTCTTCGTCCTTCACGTTCAGTCCATTCAATGGGAAACTTTCTCATACAAAAACCCCCTAATATTTAAAAACAAATATTTGACCATGTTGTTAAGAAAGTAAATAATAAAATAATAAAGTTAGGTGCAATATAAGGAAGGGAAAAATAATCCAAAAAACCACCTCTTATTAAAAGACTTTTTTTTTTTATTCACAATAGAAGTGTAACAAATATAGTTTATTAAAAAGTCTGCTGCTTATTAATATCATTTTAATCCATAAGCTCAGAAGATTTTTATATAAATGTAGAGCGGCTCATTTCTGCCCAGAATGGATATTTACATATTTTTTTCAATAATAACAATAATATTAACACAAACAAACACACATTTCCCCACAAAATTAAAATATTTCATACAAAGCCAAAGTAAACTATGTGCAATGGAATGATTATCAGCAATATTTTTGTACAGATACATTTCTGAGGTTGGCGTCAGACGTTTTTTTGAACCTTTTAAAGGGAAATTCCAAACTTTTTAACAGTCAGGACGATGTGAGTCTCATTCATTCCCCTTTCAGATTCTTTGATGAAAGTTAAATGCTAAAAAATGTGGCATTTCCCTTTAATATTCACTCAGTGAAATGTTTCGGAACGCAACAGGTCGTCAACACAAAAATCAGAAAATCACCAAAGCCCATTTAACTTTTTTTTTTTTTGTTTCCCCCAAAGAAACCAATTACGCAGATGTCTGACATTTCCTGCCTGGACAGGAAGTGAATCCACAACATCTGCATTACCCCAGGAAAGAAAAAAAACCAACAAACAAAAAAACCCCTCATAAATATGAATAATCCAGGAGGGAAATAAATCACTTGATTCAGACTTCAAACCCCCAAAAATCGCAGTGAACCAGCCCTTTAAATTCCAACGTGTGTTTTCTTCCGACACATTTTTTTTTATAAATCTGCACGCTAACGAACCTTTAACAATCTAATATGGAATTGCACCAAACTCAGGGACATGAACAACGTCCATTCAAAGTGATGAAGCCGTGAATAATCATCATCCTCAACCCTCCACCACCACCACCACAGAAATCTCTGCAAGAGCACGAGTCGTCAAAGGTCAACAGAGGTCGACGAACGTAATGTCTCCTATATGACTTCAGAGTATTTAATGGAATCTCCATAATTAATCTCGAGTTGAATTAAGCAATTAGCTCAATTCAAACTCCAACTGACTCCAATTAACGGATTCATTAACTGTCAGAAAATGAATCGGCGGATCAGGTCTGATCTCAGTTCATCTGTGACGCCATTTAATTAAACACAAACAACAATTATCTACTGGTGTTTCACCAGAATCAGTGGAATTCAACTTAAAGTCATTCTCATTGGTCCAGCTCAATATTTACCAACCCTACCTTGATACATTTGAACATTTGCTAACTTAAATTGAAATTTTAGGTAAAAAGTGAAAAAAAATGGAGTGAGCCGTTCATATCGAGCCGCTTCACTATTTTAACACTGTAAAACTGTATGATGAGTAAACACTTGGTTTCATTCTATGACTCCGAAAATGTCAATAAGTCCGTTTTTAACGTTTGAGTTCCTCAGAACAATATATCCCCCCCAAAAAAACAAACAAAAAAAAAAACTCTTTCTACCATGTACTCAAACGCCTCAAGTGGTAGATTTGGATCATTTCCTACATCAACGTCAAAAAAATAAAACAACCCCCCCCCAAAAAAAGTTGTTTCATCCCATTCTACCAACAACAGCCCCTCCACACATTGCTTTCACTTTTTGTGCTTTACAAGATAAAAAGAAAATAAACCTAAAAGAAAGAAAATAAACCAAAAGAAAAGAATCAACAAAGACAAACGTGTCACTTCACAGTGGATTGTACATTCACACGACTCCGCTCCACTCCCAGGCAGTTTTTGCCTCTGGTTCAAAGGTCAGCATTTTAAAATCACACACTTTTTTTTATTTTTTCAAATTACTGTCATTATTGTTGAGGATGTTAAGGTGTCAGAGTGTTTTACCCAATATATATATATATTTTTTTCTTAAAGATTGAAATGAAATCCTGGTCATACCTCATCGCTCTGTGTCAAACATACATTTTTTTTTTTTTTAGCTGTTTCCATGGAAACGGTCATAAACTGTGTATGCACGTCAATAGTCATCCTAATGCAACAATGCTTACATTTAAATTAACTATATTTTGGCTGTACTTGTAATTTGAAAAAATAATTTCATGATTCATTAAGTGTTTGATAACAAAATCATCTTCTTATATGTTGATGTTAAAATGCAGAACTTTAGACTTTTTCCCATAATCACTTCCTGATGTTTTTTTGTTTTTGTTTTTGGCAGATAAACAGAAAACGTAAAAAATAGTCCTCAAGTCTCAAATTATAAGTCCATCTGTAATTTTGGACCCATTTTTAAACCCACGTCACCACACCCTATTTTCACAACTACAGAATAAATTAACAGTCAGCGAAAAAAAAAAAACCCAAAAAACAAAACATTACACAATACACATCATCATCATCATCATCAAATAAATGCCTCAACAGAAACACAGATAGAACCCGAGGTCTTCTGTACAGAAAAAAAAAAAAAATACTGACTGATATGTCTGAGTGGGTCGGTACAGGAGGAGGGAGAGATCTGTATTTTTGGTTCTTTATTTGTAGAAAAAAAAATGAAATAAAATGTGTCGCTTTCAATGAAAATGTCCAATCAGAATGAAAAGATTCATCTTAACGACACAAAACAACAGAGACTGATGGTAGTTAGTTGTTTAAATAAACTGTGAGACTGAAATGTGAGGAAAATACAGCGTTCGTAAAAGTGTTGTACGGTGATCTGACATTTTATGGGCTGAATGTATTTGAACCTTTGGCGGACTCCGAACGTACTGAGATTAAAGTCTGTTTGGTTTTTAACCGAAAATCACTGATAAATGCATCTGAATTAAACTGAACTTTAAAATTCAGGTCTCACGTGTAATGACGACGTCTGTCCACTAGATGGCGGCGTGAACCCGTCTAGCATGAGTTACTTCTTTTTTTTCTTTTAACTAGGGACACACAGATGAGACTCATGTTCCTGGTTGTTAAATGTTTTTTTTTCTCTGAGCTCATCACTAAGACTATTGTGCTACACTTAAAAACGAAGTTTGTCACATTAAAAAAAAAAAAAAAATCCTTTAATTAGCTTGGTTTGGTTTAATCCTCATCCGAGGCGTGGGAACTTCAATTAAAGCTACAAATCAGGTTCAGACTCAACGCTCCTGTGTGTGCGTGTGTGCGTGCGTGTGTGTCCCTCGGACTCGTGTTCAGCAGTGAAGGCACTAGATCGAAGACTAAACTTGATTTAATCTGGCTACAGTGGTGTGTGTGTGTTTGTGTGGCGTCTGGACAAATTATTGTTGTACCATGAATAAATAAATGAGGTGAACTGAAAAAAAAAAAAAAAAAATTGTCAAACCAACAAGGAAGGAACGAAGGGAGGAATGTAAGGCTGTGTATGGCTTCCTTTGACTGTGTGTGTGTGTGTGTGTGTGTGTGTGTGTGTGTGTGTGTGTGTGTGTGTGCGCGTGTGTGTGAAGTCGAGAGTCTCCTCACAGAGGAGAAACCGTCCCACAGTGATGGACGACACACACAAAGACGGTCTGACCGACTCACAGGACCAATAATCAATACTGGAATCAGATGACACCAATATGTGATCAATCAGTGATCAATTGGTATCCCCTTAAAATGGAAAAAAAAAGTTTGTTTATCCCCTAAATTATTTTTTAAGATTATCATTTTATTATCTAATCAAGTTCAGGCCCTTTCAAAAACGTTTCCCAGAGCTTTCAACCACTTTTATGAGTCTTTTTTCGTTTTGTTTTTTTTCAGCCCAACAACCAGTGAGTGGATCTAAATGAAAGAGGAAGACTCTAAGATGGAGGTGAAAGCTCCAGAAAAGTGGAAAACTTCCTGTTTCGGTCAAAAACCTCAGAAACGTGACCCAGAAACCCAAGAGAGAGAGAAACTCAGGAGGAGATGAGCAGAAAAATAGGAACAGCTCCGAGTCACCGTGGATTCAGCGAAAGGTTCAGGAGCACAAACATTTTAACAGAGAAGAAGAAGAATTAGAAGAAGAAGAAGTAGAAGAAGAAGGAGGAGGTTTTTATAAAAAAAAAAGAAGGAAACTGTCTCCAAGAGTTTCTCTGAAGTCACTTCCTGTTTGGAGCAAAAACGTAATCCGAGGAGACCAGAACCTCAGTCCGTCTTCTGGGTTCTACACCAAATCCACACCTGGTTCAGGTCTTTATTCTTTCTCTGATCTCCTTCACAAAAAAAAAGCAGTCTCACAGCAGATCAACCAACGAAGAAGAAGTAGGATGACGTGATAACTGGTCAGATTGTGTCTCTGTATGAACACAAACTCATTATAATATGTCCAGGATGAAGACATGGCTGCATCCTTATTTTTCATTATTCTCATCAGTTATCACATTATCACTAAATCATGTTGATAAAAAAAAATGCTCCAACAGGCTCAAAAATTCAGTTTTGATCCAGTGGGGAAAAAAAAGAAAAAAAAAGGACCCCCAGAGGTTGCCAGGATCTACTCCACCTCGTTGGGTCTGACGGTTTTCTCCTTCCTGATGACAGGAAGTGGATGCGCCTCCGTGTTGAACACCCAGTGGTCGAACGGCAGGTGGTCGTCGTCGGAGAAGAGCAGGTAGAGATACCTGGAGGAGGAAGGAGAAAACCTTTATTTCAAACAGGAAGGAGACAGTTTCTGCTTCAAAATAAATCAAAAGTGGATTCAAAATATCTAATGCCACTCAGTCCTATCCCACTCAGTCCTCCTTCCTTGTCAAAAACTACACTACCCACAATGCCACTCCTGAAATTCTTTTTCTTCTTTTTCTTAGGGATTATTTGCATTAGTACTATCTGAGACCTTTATATATGTAAACAATCTTTAAAACATAAAAAGCATTTTTTTTATTAAATATACCCTGACCAATAAAAATCAAGGTTTGAAGTTTTCCAGTATTTTTGGGTTTTCTCTACAATAATTATTAATGTTTTTTAAAGCCGAACTGAGATTGAATCCAAACCATGTAGTTAATCACACCAACACAGCCAATTAATTTGACATGTGACTCTCTTTGGGGAACTAACAGTGTGTGTATCTCAGTGTTGTGTTGTGAAATTAGATTTGAGTTGTGTTCATCTGTGTTTCTGCCAAAAATAAACACACACACACACACACGCACGCGCGCACACACACACAGTGATGAAACAGATGTGGGACTGAGAGTTCCCAGCCCTTCATGAAACTTGAAGTGATTACGTTCTGCGGTCCGATGTCATCAGATCTTTATGAAACTCCTCGCAAAATAACATTAGCTGTCAAAGGAGTGAAATGAAAGGTAAGGAAATAAAGTGAGTTTCAGCTGCAGAGTCATGACTCCAGAGATGATCATAAAGAAACAGAAACAGCTCATTCTCAGTCTTTTTAACTCATTGTCAAACGAAGAAGAAAAAAAAAGATGAATAAATACACAATTTTTTACCTGGAAGCATAAAAAAAAACAAATGGACATCACAACGACTCAATACAATTCAGGAAATGAATCCTCAGAGGAATAAAAACTAAAAATGAATCCGAAACTTTCGCCACCCACTCATTTATCGACTCCGCCTCCTCCGTCTCACGACAGACCAATAAAACGAGAGAGTGATGGGAGGTGGACAGCGGAGTGACGCGTCTCAGAGTGAAGTATGAAGGTCCTCTAAAATCGGTGATGTGGTGGGACGTGACAGACGAGGCAACTATTGTGTGTAATGTGCTGTGCGTGCTGTGCGTGTGTGTGTGTTTGTGGGAGGCCTTTAATCATATCTGCACAAAAAACGGAGTCTATGCTGGATGTCATGCAGACTCTTTGATAGGTCTACGTCTGGGTGCGTGTGTGTGTGTGTGTGCGTGTGCGTGCGTGTGTTCATCAGATAAAGAGGAGAGGCGCCTTAAAATTTACAACCTATAAAAAGGCTGGAGTGGATGTCGGGCCGTGTTTGCCTAACCTTGACTTCCTGTAAACAGCTGAGTGGTGTGAAGGGGGAGATGAAGATGAAGATAAAGATGAAGAGCAGGAAGAGGGGGTCATATAAGTTTGGAGTAAAGAGAGAATGATAAAGTTGGGAGGAAAAGTTGGAGAAGGACGGCGGTGGACTGCACCCAGCAGGACTGAAGCCGCCAGTGAATCTAATACCTAATATTTGATATTAAATCAAGTAAATTATTTTTGCTGTAAATAAAAATATTCTAGTAAATATATCATCACTAAAATACATTTCAAAGCAACATTGCTTTTGACCAAAGCATTTTTTCAAATTTTCTAATAAACCTACAGGTGTTTAAAATGCAAGCCATTGTTTGCTCATTTGCGTGTGGGTACACACACAAACGCACACCACAGACACACACACACATGCGCAAACACCTTCACACTTGAATACAAATGGTGGTTTAAGCAGATGGGCAGGAAAGTCCTGTTTGCCACCAGACATGCCACTACAACACATGTAAAGACACACACTCACGCACGCACGCACGCACGCACGCACGCACGCACGCACAATGAGAACATGGCGGTTTATATATGCGCGAGTGTGACGGCGTGCGCGTCTGTGTGGGTGTGTCACTTTGCCCCGCACACTTCCTGTCCCACCATTAACACCCAGCCCCCTGGTAAGAATAGAGTGGGGTCTCACTTGAGGGTCTCTGCCAGGTAGAAGCTCTGCTGCACGTCGTCGTGGTTGGGCGTGGAGGCGTAGACGTCTCTGACGCCGCTGTAGCCTCCCTCCAGTTTACAGTGCTGCTCCAAGGCCTGGAGGAGAGACCCACACGTCACACATCGCACACATCGCACACAGGGCCACAAGCCCAGGGAGGGGAGGAGCCACTCAAGATAATAAGATCAATAAATCCACTTCCTGTTGTCTTTCTGTTTGGATCCATTTATTTCATGTTAATGTCGTATTTGACATTGTTTTGATATAGTATACAGTGTATTATAGTATATATGTCTATATATATATACTGTATGTATGTATATATATTTACCTGAACAGCCTCCCAGCCCCACTCCCTGTATTTGGGGTCATGGGTGAACCTCCACATGTACATGTACGTCTCGATGACCTCGGGACGCAGGATGAAGTATTTCTCGTTCTGCCGGGTGGCGATGGCCTCCACCCCGCCATCAAAACGAAACGCCTCAGGACCCAGCTTCAGAGCTGAGGAGGAGGAGGAGGAGGAGGAGGAGGAGGAGGAGGAGGAGGAAACCAAAAAAACAGCCTCAATTCAAACGCAAGGGCAGAATAACACGAAGAAGATCGGGTCACTCAACAAAATAATAATATTCAACTGCTGGCGTCTGCATTTAAAACCCGGTGACTCACCACTAGACTCTGGAATCAAATAAAATAGGGGAAAAACAAAAGCATTCCTAACCCCCTCGACATATGGAAATGATCAAAACAAATTTGAAATTTGAATCAAAACCACATTCGCATTCAATTTCATTTTCCTGCCTGAAAAAAAAGTAGTAGATAAAATAAATCTAATAAGGAACAATCATTATTATTATTATTATTATTTTTTTCCCCCTCCAATATTTACCCGTCCTGACGTAGGACTCGTGGCAGGTGCGGGCGATCTCCGCCGCCTGCTCCATCTGATGTCCCGTCTTGTCGCCCGGCGCCCCGTCGGCGCCCAGCGCCATCATGCCGCCGGCGAAGCAGGTCAGGTGACCCATCTTGTGCTCCAGCAGCCCGCCCTTCCACTCGGCGATGTAGGTCAGCCCGCCGCTCGACTTCCTCATCAGGTTGGTCTCTATGGCCTGATGGGAAAAAAAAATAAATAAAAATGATCAAAAAAAAATTAAAGGAAGGAGGTTTGATCATATCCAGCCAATATCGCAACATTTTCAAGGTGAATTTTAAATATGAATATTTTCTAAAACACAGATAACACACAATAACCAGGATGTAGGAGATGGATAGCCCATAATAAGCTCTGCAGGATCCCACGCATATCAAAAAGAGTGAGTGTGTGTGTGCGAGAGCATTATTAAACACTGTAAGCTAAAAGAGACCCAGAGGATTTGTCGTATTTTGTGTAATATTGTGTAATCTGACCCAGACAAGGCGGCACACTTTCCATTTCTCTCGCTCTCGTTCTCCTCTTCATGGCAAACACTCCTGGTGAGCCCCCTGTGGTCCGCGATTGAGAGGGATTGTGGGTAAAATATCCCTGCGCGCTAAATTCTGTATTTTTAGAGGCGGTGTGATACGTTTGCTCCCCGGCGTGTTTCAGAACGACTTTACTTGTCAGCAGTTTAGGGTGGTTGGAGAGAAACCGTCTGCTTTCGAGGATTCGGTGTGTGTTACACTCTCTCTCTCTTGTTGTGGATTATTTTTTTTTAATCTGTGCGTCATATATATATATATATTATTATTATTATTATTATTATTAATGTGATTAATGACACAATTGATTTATCGCTCGACTACACAGGTTGCAGATTATTTTGTTTGGGACAAGTAACCTGTCAACAGCATACGTGTGAAGCCTTTTACTGCATCTGTGGGTGTGTGATTGTGTGTCTGTGTGTGTGTGTGTGTGTGTGTGTGTGTGTGTGTGTTACCTGCAGGGCATCGTAGTACATCTTCTTGCCTTCCTCATCAGTCTTGTCAGACATCAGCCAGGCCTTGAGCAGGTATTCATAGAAACTGTCACCCAGGCCTCCTACAGACACGTGATCTGCAACACACACAGACACACACACGCCATGATTACACACACACACACACACAAAGCCACACACCTCCTACATGCCTGCTGGCTCGCAGTCCAGCCACCATCACAAAAATCACATGTCACATGACGCCGAGCCGGTGGAAAGTGTGGGCGTAAAGTGTTCCTACGGCTGTTTTTATACCACATTAAATGTGTGTGTGTGTGTGTGTGTGTGTGTGTGGGTGTGTGTGTTGTATTTGTGCGCTCGTCCATCCAGTCGATGTGCACTTTGGTATTTGACAGTGGCTCATCCATATGCATGTGTCATTAACAAGAGTCCGGCCCTGTTTGCGGAGTGCAGAGATTAAATGTCAGCCGCAATCACGTCGAAGTGAGAAGAAAAGGAGGCGGGGCTTAAAACAGCCCATGAGCGCTAAACCGCCAGACCCCACGGAGAGAGCGAGTTTACACAAAGAAACAACAACCGTCTGATTGTAATAAATATATTACAATAAAAAGTCAAGAAAAGGAGAATTCTCCTGCCCACATGGCGACACCACGTCTGATTGGTCCCAACCAAACACCACTAGCTCTTGTATAAATATATATATATATATATATACGTGTGTGTGTAGTATATGAAAGTGGCGAGGCTGTGGTGGGGAGATATTCTTCAGACAACATTAGGCTGCAAACATCCCGAGGTCATCATTTATTCAACAAACGCGTGTCCCATCGCTGTTGCATAATTTCTCTCCGGGCGGAAAAAAAAAACGCTCGACGCCAAGGATGAGCATAAAAGTGTTTTTTTTTTTGTTTTTTTTTGTGCGCGTGTGGATTGAGAAACTTGCCTGTTTGTGTTCAGCATTGCGAATTGAGTATGTCATCATTTGCATGAATTACAAGTGGCGGGGGCTCTGCTTAAGTGTCAGATAAATGCCAAACGTTGATCAGCGTGGATGTGTGTTTTTTTTATTTTTTTTTATTTTAATATTTCAAATGCATCAGATCGTAAAAGGGGAGCAGAAGGGGCGGAGCCATATTTCACCTACACACACACACACACACAGGCTTCCAGTGGATTGAATTATCATCAAAAGGAGACGATTAAAGTGGATCACATGATTTCTTTTCAATCAGGGCCACTTGAAGAGAATTAGGTCCTCATTTTATGTCCACTCGCATAATTATATACTCTGATAACACGTACGTCACCAGAGCTCAATAAAAATGGGTGGAATTGTATTTTGAATTGTAATCAGTTGTTTGCACCAACCAGAATAATCCAGAGCGTCAAAAAAACAAACAAAAAAAAAAGCCGGAAGGTTCAGAGATGCAGAGAAGGGCAACATAGGGGTAAAAAAAAACAAGATTTGACATTTAAACTCTATAGGACACAAATATATGATAAAGTGAAGAAGAGGAAGGGAGATGAAGATATGAACGGAGACTCACGCTGGCCCCACTGGCCACTGTTGGGGTTCAGGTAGTTGGGGTACAGCCCCTGAGGTTTGTCCAGGCGGTTCAGGACTTTCCGAATGTTCATCACCTGATGTGGGAAAAAAAGAAAGACACAACCGGTCAAGCTTTGTGGTAACACAACACACCACAACACACCAGAAGTAAAACCCAAAAAATGGAGAAGAGCCTGGAGATGTTTTTTTTTTTTCCCCTTCGACATTCCAGACCGCTTTAGATTTCGAGAAGCGCGTCGGAATTTCCTGTGCGTGTGCGTGTGCGTGCGTGTCTGTCTCGCACCTTCTGAGCAAACTCGGGGTTCCCCGAGAGTTTGGCCAGGTGCATGAACTCCAGGTGCAGCGTGCCGTACTCGGCCAGGATGCTGCTGCCGCCCGAGGCCCAGGGCCAGTTCCTCCCGACGCCACTGCACACACAAAAATAAAATTCATCGAAATATACCGAAAGATAAAAATACTTTGAACTCACACACACTTTGCATAACATCTCGACAAAAAAACCCACAAGTGGCCTGTGGACAAGGAGACAGCGAGTAGGACACGTTAGAGAAGCGGTTCATCGGGAAAACTGTGTGTGTGTGTGTGTGTGTGTGGAAGTGTGTGTGTCTGTGTGTGTGTGTCTGTGTGTGTGTGTCTGTGTGTGTCTGTGTGTGTGCAGACGATGCCCGGGAGCTGATGACTCTGTTGGCCATACCTCGTGACCACTTATTATCATTTCCATACAGTGTGACACAGGGTCTGCATTGTGTTAAGTGTGCGCTATCACAAAAGGTGGACACATGGACACAAACGACACACACACAGGCGGACAAACGCACACAAATGCATACACAAACACACACGGGCAAGAACAACAGGCAGGCACACGCAAAAAAAACAAAAAAAACAGAGACGGCATCCGACAAAAGAGATAAAGGAGGGAGGGGAAGGATTGTGAGTTGGGGAGAAGTGCCGCGCACAGTCACACACACGCACGCGCCCCAACGCGCGCACACACACACACACACACGCCTCTTCAAAGAGCTGGATGAACATACTAATTATTCCCCTTCAACTCATCATGCTGCACAAGCCATAATTTGTTTCCCATTACACCATGGATTAAATCGAGTCAACCAAACACCAGGAGGACCATCAGGCAGACACACAAAGACACACACACACACACACACACACACACACACACTTAATGTGGGCTTTGTTCCACAGCTGACATGATGGACAGTTTGTGTTATGGTTCTCCGTCTCTCTGCTGCACGTCTGATCTGTCCACCCGTCTTTTGAAATCTCTCTCTAACCCTCCGTGATGAAGCGTAAATCTTCTGCTCCTGTTGTGTGGAGAGGAAAACACACAGTCCGACAACGCACACAAAAACACACAAACACCTGTCCAGCCCGATGCCTCCCTCAGGAACACTAAATCCATGGTAAGGAGAACAGGAAAAAAAAACGCTGCTGTGTAAACCACACACACACACACACCAGATCTAAAGTTTGTATTGTTGTGTGTGTGAAAATGGCCACGGTGTCTACAAGCTTAAGAAATACACATTCAGGAATGTTTGAGATGTGCAATGAAGGCTAGAAGATACTGAGAACATTTGAATTTTTCCACATTCCTACTCTGTGCCTGGACCAAAAAAAATAAAAAAATAATTTAGCTCTCTCTCCTCCTCCACGTCCAGGTCGTGACCTCCTGCTCCTCCAGATCTCTCTCCTCCCTGGTTTTAAATCTAAAATCTATGGCTCTTCTCCTCCAGGAGCAAAGACAATAAGAATCCAAATAAGATTCACAGCGAGCGGCTTAATTCCAGGCTTTAAATCACTGGAATCCTCCGTTTTTCTTGGTTTTTAAGAGAAGCCCCAGGGAAACGAGGCCTGGGTCCCTCCCGCCAACACGGTGGTGCGTCGCCGGTATGTTCATACCACTGGGTTCGCGGCGAGAACCACCACAGGGGAGAGAGAGGCCTCTGGGTCGAGAGACAATTCACAAATACACTGAAAAGGTTCCAAGAGCGCCATCAGGTTTCCAGCAGAAAAAGAAAATAACAGAAAATATTATGATTCCCCTCCGGGCTATAATTTGGGATTTTTTTTATTTTCTTTTTTTTTAAAAGGATTTTTAACATACACGCTCGCTCCCCCTTATCTGTAACCATTTTTTATGATGTAATGTCACTCAACAGGAAAAATAAGGACATTTTCCAGCCATCCTCTCGCCCGACAGGTTCAACTCAGGATCGATTGTTTTGGCCTCAGGGTCCGAAGCTGGAGGAGACCATTTTTTTTTTTTTTTCCCACTTTTTCTTCTGTGAGATAAGGAAAGTTAGCTTCTACTTTGCAGCCACATTAACATAAAAATAACAATAAATATTCATGCAAAATAAAGTGTCAAACTTTTCTCTCATTTTATTTATTTTTAAATAAATTCAAGTTCAATTATTATTATTTTTTTTATTACTTATTACAAGGGGGAAAACATGTGTCTACGCCTGTGTGTTTCTGCGTGAGTGTGTGAGTGTGTGTGTGTGGGTTCAGGGTGGCTCCAGCACAACACAACACAACACAACACAACACAACACAACACGCACACACGCACACACACATTAAGGCCAGTCAGTATGCAGTGCAGTGATTTGCCGGAGCTTTATCAGGCTGAATGTTAATAGCGGAGCTATGGGACATACTGGTCGCAGCAGATAAGGAGTGGCTGGCTGGTGTGTGTGTGTGTGTGTGCGCGTGAAAAAGTGAGACAGACACAAAGAGTCAAAGGACACAGACGAAGACATTTCCGAAGCATCTGACTTCTGCATAGACACATTATTAGTAACTTGATGAATACTTTTGTTTTTCTTGTCGTGGAACCCAAAACCTGTTGAAAGTTTACCACAACAACTTCCTGTGCGATGATCTCGGACCGCTTTCAATCCGAGGTCAACTCTATTTGTTTAATTCATTTCACTACACAAATTGCTTGTCGACAACAACCGCCTTCAGAGGGAAATAAAGGACAGGCTGTTTCTCTCGTTCGGGGTAAAATTTAAATGGAGCGAGAGGCCAAACCGGGTTTACGCGATGTGCGAGCGAGCGAGGGGGGAAGAGAGAGAGAGAGAGAGATAGAGATAGAGATAGAGATAGAGATAGAGATAGAGATAGAGAGAGAGACAGAGAGAGAGAGAGAGAGAGAGAGAGAGAGAGCGAGAGAGAGAGAGAG
>JAFBJU010000234.1:374150-402704 GCA_016785305.1 Colistium nudipinnis | reverse complement strand
GGGAGAGAGAGAGAGGGGGGGTGAGAGAGAGGGTGAGAGAGAGAGAGAGAGAGAGAGAGGATGTAATTGGCCTGTAAGTTAAAATACGAAATGGGGAATAAACAGAATGTTGCTCTGAGTTTTTTGGACCCAGCTCTCCACCGACGTCAAACGGCACTTGAAATTAAACTTGAATCCTTTGGAGGAATTTTGCTGAAACTGCACAAACGATTTTTTTTTTCTCTTCAAGTCTTAAAAACAGGTTACTAAAAGAAACGGAGTCGTTTTCCCAAAAAGGAAAATATAGTGAAACTATTTGAAGTGGCGTATTTTATGATCTGTGCGTTTTCCCGAGACTAACCACAACAAACTACAGTTTGAGGCGAACGTGTCCTGAGGTTCAAGTGGATTAGAAACGTTTTTAAAACAGGAGTCAAATTTGCATAATCTCACATCATCTGGCCCTTAACTGCGGAATGCTGGTCGATACCTACGGCGAACCTGCAGCCTCAGCCCGGGTCTCTCTTGGTCTTTGCAAGCTCAGATGGAGCCGTAATTGAAAAAACACACACGCGTGCACACACGCGTGTGCGTGCTCACACTGCTGTAATGTGATGTTCTCTTCTGGGGAACTTGTTTGGGTCAATAGGTTTTTAATCAGAGCGTTTGTGCCTGAAGGCCAGACGTATAAACACCGAGCTGGCTCCGCAGACATCTCATCTTCTCCTAACTTTATATTGTATCATTTGATTTTTTTAACACAATTTCAGTATCGACCAGTTCTTCTTAAAAAAAAACAAAAAAAAAAACAAAAAAAATTCTCAGGCCTCGTTTTGCGCATCACTTCCAAAACTAAACTAAACTGGCAGCAACAAAACAACTTGAAATAAATAAATGACAGGCGCGCGCACACACACACACACACACACACAGTGAAGAGGGTGTAAAAGGAAAAGAGATGAGAGCAGCCTGGAATAAGACAAAGGATGACATTAGAATGAGTGACAGGAGAACAATGTCATCTGCGATTAGATGCACCTGGGCTTGATCACATTAAAACGAGCCACGTTCGCTCACACAGGCGTGTGTGTTGCGTGTGCGTGTGGATATTAGCAAGGCGAATAGCGGCTTTGCCTGTTCTTCCACGCAGGAAGTGAGATAAGGTCCAATGAGTGCAGGGCGGGATGCAGATTATTTCCCTCACGAGCCCAACGGCAGGAATGAAGAAACAAGGCAACACGTGAACTCTGGGGACATGTCTGGCTTTCCAACAAATAATAATAATAATAATAACAATAATAATAACAATAACAATAATAATAATAATAATAATAATAATGACAATGGCATTACTACTATTATTATTATTATTATTATTATTGTTATTATTATTGTTATTATTATTATTATTATTATTATTATTATTATTATTTATCTATGGATACACTTTTGTCTTTTTGCCTGATCCACGCAATTGTGCACCGACAAACACCCACCTTCCCTCTAAAATACGCTTATGGTGAGAAAAATAACATGATGGCTATGGGTAAATAATGCAAAGTATGAGACTGGAAGCCAAATGATTTTCTCCATTAGCGCAGAGCGTTGCATCAGCTCCATTACATTTTTTTTTTTTGCTTTCACATCTCATCCTGCACTGTAAGCAGGAATGATAACAACTCTACGCTTATGTAATGTTTATTATTTTCACTTCAGACTGCTGCCTTGGTTTTTAACTGCGCGCGCGTCTGTGTGTTGCTCACCACATTCTCAAATATAAGTCAAAAAATCAAATTAAAATACACGCTCACTATATCTGTCCTGAGCCATTGATAATAGATATAATAAATAAAAGTAAATCTCTACAAGCACCGTAATGGCCATTTTTGGAATCCTGATGGAGGTGGAATGTGGCTTTTCCATGCAATGTCCATTATGGCCGCGGAGGAGCACGTTTCCATCATTACTGTCATAAATATGGAGTTTCTTCTCTTTTTTATTCCCTCTATCCAGGAAATACATATTGGTACGAGGCCATAAGAGTGATTAACACCTACCAGCCTCCGCCCTCCCTCCACACATAAAAGGAACTACGGATATCCACGCCTGGTAGGCAGGGGTGTGTGTGTGTATAAGTGACTGATTTTTATCTCTTTTATTTTATTTTTTTGTATACCCTCTTCCATTCTTTTATTCTTCAGCTCGTTTTGTTTTCTATTGCAACCAAGAAGAAGGAGGAGGAGGAGGAGGAGGATGAAGGAGAAACAAAATGCTCTTAGTTTATGTTCTAAGTATAGCAGCACTTATTCCTTCCTGTCAGAAATAGAGGTTCAAATGTTACACAGCATAAATGGCTTACAGAGAGCAATTTGTGCGTGTGTGTGTGTGTGTGTGTGTGTGTGTGTGTGTGGGTAGGCAAAGGGACAAAAGGAAAGGCAGAGGAAAATAAAGAGTGTGTTGTAGCAATTACAGTCTGTCAAACTACAGCGGAAGGAAAAGGTTCCTATTCTGATCCGGTGTGTGTGTTTGTGTGTGTTCGAGTGTGTAGTTGTTAGTGGGTGTTACAAAGTCCCACATCACAACAGGCTAAATTTCATGCATGCTTGTAGAAGCACACGCACGCACACACACACACACACACACTGATAAAGTGTGAAGACATAGCCCATGTGTGACCCTGTTGACCAAACCAATTTCTCCCTTGTCAGGCAGTCCCTTGCTGTGAGTGGGTGTGTGTCTGTGTGCGTTTGTGCGTCTCTGGGTGTGTGCGTGATGTAGCAAAAGCAACCAAAGGGAAAAATAAACAGAATCGAAGAAACGCACACACACAAACACACACACACAGTCAGATTTACAGGTGTGTCAGTTTGCATGTACAACACCTGGTGGATTACCACACCCTTGGGTTAGTGTGTGTGTGTGTGTGTGTGTGTGGACACTGACATGTACAATGAGATTAGGTCTAACTGGAGGTTAACAGTTTTAAGATCTACGCGAATGTAAGAATGTAAGTGCATTAGGATCTGCTGGATAATTGCATCCAGCTCTAAATAAAGCTCATGTGTCTGATCTCATACGTGTGTGTGTGTGTGTGTGTGTGTGTGTGTGTGTGTGTGTGACATAGCGTTGCATTATTTTATTACAGTCGTACTGCAAGTATACACCACGAAAAGGAAGCCTGTCACAGCCTCTGGTGACGGGTGATTGAAAATATATGATTGTATCTCTGCAAGGCCCAATACATGTGATGTGCTGTGTGTGCGTGTGCGCGTGCGTGCGCGTGCCAGACCCCCCCCCCTTTAAAGTCTTCTTTAACCCCAATCCTCCTCCTTCCATCTGTGGCCCCTCTCAGAACAGATTAGACCGGTCTAAAAAGAGATTAGGATAGATATACGGAAAAATTCCTTCTCCGCAGTTAGTAAATAACCTTTCGTCTGCTGTGTGTGTGCGTGTTAATGTGTGTGTGTGTGTGTGTGTGTGTGTGTGTATAAGGAGCTTTGCCTGGGCGCAGCGGGACGATAGCCAGGATGGCCAATAGGGGAAAAGAAAGGATGGGGGCGGTTTGTTTTTCTCCTAAACATCTCTCCAGTAAAGCCAATTTTCCCACTGAGTGAATGGGATTTCCTGAGGATATAACTGTGTGTGTGTGTGTGTGTGCGCGCGCCTGTGTGTGTGTGCGCGCGTGTGTTGACATGCACAGTGAGAGGTCACAGATGGGATTACACTGTGGTTACACCGCGGGTGGCTTTGTGTCGTGAGTTTGCCCCCCATGTCTGTGACAGGTATTGTATAAAAAAAATAAATAAAAAAAAAAGAGAGAGAGAGAGAGAGAGAGAGAGAGAGAGAGAGAGAGAGATGAATAAGTGATCAGATATATTGACGTAATTTCTTTGAAAAACGTAAAAAAAATGTACACACCGATAAGGAAGGAGGCATGCTATGGTTAAAAATAGAAATAAAAAGAATGCGGTCATTCATGGTTTTGTGATGACATCATTCTATATAAATAAATAAAACCTGTTTTATCTATACAATGAAAAAAATGCCCATCCCATTATTCTTAAAAAATAAATAAATAAAAAAATCCTCTTGACTGGGACATGACACACAGGAAACAGTCAAACTAAATAAAATGAAATAAAAGGGGGCTGGCTTTTGGTCCCACATGGGATGAATAATGGAATAATCTATACATTTTTTAAATGAATCACACCATATGAAAAACAAATGTATTCCAACTCTTAACGTGCAGTTTGCGGAGTGTGTTACAAAAAAAAACAAAAAAACGACTCAGGTTGTCTGTGTTCCAACTGCGCGATGAAAGAGAGACTTTCAAAGAGAATCCAGCAGAGGAACATGCGAAATACTTGAATTTTTAATAAACCAAACCTTTAAAAAAAAGTGAAGAGTGAAGAGCAGAATTTATCTAAAAAATTAACTCGGTAAAGGAGACGCACGAGTTCAATGACGTCTTTGTGAATAAAAAAATGCCTTTGTGCGACATTTCAATACTTGTTGGGTGTTTTTACGTCTATTTGAAGTGACCTACGTGTATTTTTAACTCCACAGATCTGCCATACACAAAGACTGTGACTAACCGCCTTGTTCTAAATTCACGTGATTTTTTTTTTTTTATAAATTAAAAAGAACGAACAAGATGAGGAGTAAAATATTTAAAAAAAAAATCTGGTTGGATTCAATAGAAACGCTATGCTGGTGTCTGATTGGACGTCCCAGTCTCCGGAGATGGTCTGCCAAAGCCTATTGCCTCCTCCTTGTTCACGCGTGTGCGTTTGCGTCACGTATGTGAGAATCCAGGTCACGCTCGGTCCGTGTTGGAGATTTAAAGGAGTGCTCGTTTTTTGCATTTTTTGCAAATGACAGATAATATTGTGCTTATTTGCACATTCAAATGAAGTTCCTGAAATCAAGCGTGCAGAAGAAGAAAAACGCTCCCCTGGTTTCCTGCAGCACCACTCTCTCCCACCTGTACTCGCCCTCTCTCGCCCTCTCTCTCTCTCTCTCTCTCTCTCTGCTGCTTTTTCCCATTACACCAGAAAGCAGAAACTCATTCAGTCTCTTACGCAATCACTGCACTGCACTCTTCCTCTGCTCCAACTGGAGATCCAGATCCAGATGTGTCTTTGCGGTGCATGCGCATCTGGATCTGATCTGTGTTATGACACTGTGGTGTGTGTGTGTGTGTGTTAATAGACGACACATAACAGGCGCGACATAATTGGATGATCTATCATTTAAAAACCAAAACCACATCCAACGTTTTCACACAGATTTGCGTTTCTGTTTTGTCATTTTCCCACACAACAACAACACTGTTGGTGGTTGTGTGTGTGTGTGTGTGTGTGTGTGTGTGTTGTTTTTTTAACTGCTGCGTTTAAAGCCAGAGGTGACAAATAAAAGGAGTTGGACTACGGTCACAGCTACGGGCTGAACTCCAATCTGGCTTAATCTCATTTATTTTTTAATCATTACCCACAATTCATTAAGCCACAGCTGACGGACATATATTCTGGATTATGAGTCACACTGAGGTGTCAGAGGTTGAACACCCTCTCACACACATTTACAGGCTCTCAGCCATTTGCTCACCAAAGTTTTCACAAACGCTGTCACCAGCACTCGTGAAGGAAATAAGCCACATAAACATTTTTTTTTTATATAAACAGGCAGCTGTTCAGAGTACCGCCCTGTCAGCCATATGGCACACCAACACATCAAACACACAATCTGTGTGTGTGTGTGTGTGTGGAGACTCCCTGCTGTCTACCTGTTTCGGTACCAGTCAACGTTAAGTTTTTACTGCCTTGATCTTTTGGGAACCGCCATCATGATTCTCCTTTTTTTAATTTGGTGTGTGGAGATATTTTGATGATAAATAGAAAAATAGAGGAAAACTATATTATATAAATCATTTAATTTGTAATGAAAGTGTAGAATCCAGCAAATCTTTGTCCTGGCAGCTTCATGTATTTGTTGCGGCGAGTTATGTTAAGTGTCTCTTTATGAAACAGATTAACAGGAAGTATCACTCAACGGTTCACAGGAAACAGGAAGTGGCGTCTGAAAAAAAAAAAGAAAAAAAAGAAAAAAAAGAAAGGAGGCACTGACAATAAATGTAAAAAATATGCAAACTGTGGTGGACTCATATTTGTTTTGGCGGAGATCTGAAGGCTATCAAATAATATTTGCTAAAGGATCTGTTGAATTACAATAACCAGTAACTTGACATGACTTTGGAGTATCAGCCTGATTGAAGAAGATGGACTTCAAAAAAAAAAATAATAATAATCTTCAATGATCAAGTTTGAACATGTCGGTGTGTGACTTATTTGAATGATTTCCTTCTGCTTTACTTCGACCACTGCTGCTGCTGCAAAGAGCCATATTTTACTTTTTGTGAAGAGTATAGTGATTTCCTTTCAAGTAGTAGATTTTTTTTTTTTTTACGGTAAAAGCTTCATTCTAGCATAAAATATGTCATTTCTTGCCCGGGCTGTACAGCGAGTATGTACCAGACAACCAGTTTCTTATTTTTCAAATCTCTTCCCGTTTTTTGGTTATTTCCCGCCATCCATCCTCACCCTTTCCTTTTCCCATTTTGTTTGGCCCGACAGGACCCGCCGTGCTTGAACCACAAGTCACATTTTCAAATCAAAGAACCAGACGCTCCCTGAGCCGGAGACTCCTTCACCTGCCCCGTCTTGAACACACACACACACACAACTTTAACCAGAAAGAAGAGACACTCTTGTCGCGCTTTTTCGAGGAATATTTCACCATTTAACCAGAAAGAAGAAAATAAAACCTTTTTGATTCCGGTGTAATCTCGCACAGAGAACACAAGAGGACGCAGAATAAAAAAAAGGCTTTCAAAGGTCTGATCCTCTGTCACATTTTCTCGATTCAGCCTCTTTGGTTCGAGGGCTCTTCACTCGTCCGACACACACTCCAAACCCGGCAGTTGCGTCACGTCTGACCATTGTTGGAATCGATCCGTTTTTATTATGAAATACCAGCGCGCACCAATGTACAGCGCCACTGTATCTGGGGGAGTGTGTTCTGAAGGTGGAAGCTCAGCGCACAAAAGAGGAAAAAGGGAGCGAGACTCTCCAAAACACAGCAATTTGGGGAAATGCTGGCAATAGTAAGAAAACATTTCAATTGACTTGCTGAGTGGAATTTTATGCAGATAATTGAATTGAATGAAAACATTATCATCATTAACATTTGAAAATACCTACATTTGGATTATACATCTAAACACTACAAGATAATGAGTTGCGGCGGGAAATGTGTCAATTTGGATATTTGAGGGATTATTGCGGTTGGAATAGATGAGATTTTTTATTTTTTATTTTTTTATTTTTTTTTAAGGTAGGGTCACACGTGGAATTGACGTTTTCCGTGTGTTGTTGCCACTGAGTGAATCTGACAGCACAGAATAAAGACCAATATCAACACCAGGCTGAAGGAAACTGGCGTACGAGAGGACCGCACCTATGTGTGTCACACACACACACACACACGCGCACAAACAGGCAGGAATTCCTCAGTTGGTCAGAAATAAAACATTTCCAGCTAAAACCAGAGGACCCAGCGCAATCCTTCACTTTCACCGCACACAGACGGTGCCGGTGACTTTATACACAATATAATATCACAATATGAGTCATTCAGAGACCGACAACAACAACAGCGTCAATCAGGCATCCTGTCCATCATGGGCCCTCCGAGGCCACCTCCTCCATCCACCTCCTCCTCCTCCATCTCTGAGGCGTCCCTGAACCCAGAGCTCAAGGAGACGCTGCCCTCCAGGCTCCAATATATATATATATGTATATGTATATATAAAAAAACCTAAATGACTCATAAAACTGAGGGATGAAGAGGAGGCTTCATGGTTTCTACCCATGTGGAGATCTTCAGAAACCAGAAGCTCAGTTCAAATAACACCACCACCATTATAAACTTCACGTCCCCTTTAAACATCAAAATATCAAAATGAAATATTGCAAAAACAACACGTGGCCATTCACCTGTGAGCACAATTCCACTCGGCTCCATTTATCACCGCTGCCGGCTGTTTCGAGTCGTTCGGGTTTAGCTGTGTTAAATGACTATCTGGTTATATCGGTCGTTACAAACACCTGAGCTGCTGTTATCGACGGTGCCGCTCCCGACAATTAGCAGCTAACAAATAACAAGTAACGTTCCTCGTGCGTGTGTGTGTGTGTGTGTGTGTGTGGGCTGGAGCGCTGGAACGCTCATTGATTTTAGAAATGGATTCCAGCTTCCAACCTGGAAGCCGGACACTCTCTCTCGCTCTCTCTCTCTCTCTCTACTAATTACGAAGCACTTAGCCTTAAAAACTCCTGGTTGGACGGTGTAGATTGTGCATATAAGAAAAGCTGTTGACGTTCAAACCCGCCCAGGAACGCATCACAGCAGCAAGTCCCCCGGAGTTAGATCAGAGTTTTAAAGTTTCGTTGAGAGATTGAGAGGCCTAATTAAAAGAGATAGATCCTGGAGGAAATTGAGATTCACACAAATCCCTGCATTTGGCAGAAAAAGAAGGTCAAGAACCTGATCCCTCGGGACATTTTCTCACAGACACATCAGCTGGAGGAATTTCAACTCTTCTGATTTACACACGTGGATTCACGCCCCGCGCAGCCCCCACCTGAGCCGCCGCCGTTTAGGGGGCTCGATCGGCTCGGCATTCAGCTGATCAATAGTGTCTGTTCAGGCAAACGGATCCAAGTGCAACTCACCAATGGGACACATTCGTCCGCACCGGCAGCAATTCAAGGGGGAATTAGCTGACGATTTAGAGGAGGTTCAAAAAAATGTAGTCAAGTCTACAGGCAGCGGGAAAATAAATACAAATAAAGTGGGATTGGCTGCAAAGGAGGAAAACAAATCAAGAAAAATCAAGAAACACAGACACGCGCACACACGCGCACGCACGCACGCCTTGACGTTTTCTTCTTACCTCTTTTCCAGACAGGTAATACGCCGACAGCAGGCCGCCCACGAAGCGGATGTTCACCTCGAACACGGACACTTCAGCGTGCTGCAGCACAGAGAGACACACACGCACACAGCTCATTAAATCATCTCTGTTCGTGGAAACTGATTGGATTTATCTCACACATCACAATAAATATATATATATTTTTCATGCAAAAAATAACGATATTCCCATCAATCTAGAGGTGTCCTTGTGTTTTTTATATAAATAATATAATAATAATATATATAACAAAGCTGTAATTGTTACTATTGTTATTATTATTATTATTGTTTTTTTATCATTGTTGTTTTTATTATTATTATTGTTGTTGTTATTATTATTATTATTATTATTATTATTATTATTATTATTATTATTATTATTATTATTATTATCTCTGGTAGGAGAACACTGAATTTCAAAAATAAATATATAAAATGCCCCGAGGCAGCTTTTACCATAGAGAGCGGAACGGAATAATCACAGAAAAAAACTTGTTTGCAGAGTTATTTTGTCTCAGCAGCTGAACAATGAAGCTGCATTTCTCTTTTGTCTTTCAAATCCTTAATCTAAATAAAGTTTTCTTGTGTTTGACTGACAGCTCTCATAAGTCAGAGACTGGACAATGGAGAATGTGTGCTGTGGAAAAAGACAAAAAAAAAAAAACTAATTACACAGGTCCTGTCATTTTCTCCCCGAGTCTGAGTGACAGATTGAGCTGTGAGATTGTGTCGTTAATTCCTCCTAATTAAAACGTGTTGTTTTCCATCATCTCGTCACACAACATTGTTTTACACAAATAACGGAGCGCGGAGATATTTCTGCTCTAGATAGCAGAATTTCCGAGAACACGTCGTCCTGCAGCGTGATGGCCTTCCGCAGACGTGACTTTTTTTTTCCCTCTTTTTTTTTTTTTCCTTTTAAACACTGCTCAACAATGAGTCAGCGGTTGTGTTATCACATTCCGGCAAAAAAAAAAAAAGAAAAAAGGAAAAGACCCTGAAACAACGCTGCCAGGAGTCGACTCTGCTGTTGTGCAATATTAACACCCTCACACACTCCCTGAGAACTAAACACGTGTAATGACCTCTTTAAATGAAAGTGCGGTGCCAATGACAGTCAGTGTGTCAGTGGACGAGCTTTATATCTTATTATAGTAATTAAAATGACAAAAAAAACACCACCCACACCATAACCGTGGTTTATAACCCCGGTGAGTGTTGACTTTCCTTTTTTTTTTTGCCATTAAACCTTTTATAGCTCAGACTGTGAGTTTTTTTTTTTTTTAAATAGCCAAAAGTATTTCAGGCAATTCATTTAAGCACTTTCTTATTTTTATTTGTTTGTCTGTTTGAGAGAACGTGGCCACGGGCGATCGATGAACCGGACACACTCTCCTTCCTGTATCTGTTTGTACTTGCGCTGCGAGAAAAAAAAACAAGTTTAAAGCTTGACTCGATTATTGTATTACATTCATATTGTTTGAGTTCCTATTATGAACCTCATAAAAAAATACAAAAATAAATGAAATCAAATTATTATCATGGCAAACGAATCCTATTAAAGTGGGTCTCTGGTAAACGTACTCGTACAGGGTGTTGTACTGTGTAATAATAAACACTGTGTGCACATGCTTTCTAGGCATGGATAAAAAGCCCATTTTAGAAGAAAAAAACAAGCCGCATTCTGAATGCCAGTGTTTAGGGAAGTGGTACCGATGAATTTCACAAAAACAAGATCAATCACACTAAAAGAAACAGAAAGAATGATTTAAATTAAAGAGCAGCCTCATTTACTGTGTGTTGTAGCGTGGCGTGGAAGTCATTAGTCTCAGTCTCCGTGTTGGTGAACCTTTGTATTGTTGTACTCAATGTACACAAAGACACAACTTTGTGTAGCTTTCCTTTGGCGAAAAACGATCTATATCTATATTTAACAAACCAGAGTCTCTCCGTTTTTCTCGTCATATCAAAAATATCTAAATGTGGGGAAAAAAACTCGAGGTGACTCGTCCTCCGCTTTTTTCAAATGTCCTACAAGCTCTACCGCAGCAGTTCCACATGTCCTCAGAGAACGTAAATTTATATTTAAGAACCTTCGCTCGAGTCTCCTTTAAAGTCAAAAAAATAAGAAGAAGAATTCCGCAAATCCAGATTTTTATCCGCATCATCTACCCTGGTCTGACTTTTTTTCAACCCGATTCCTGGATTTTTTGATGTCTAATAATCAGCCTCGTTAAAATGCGCTTATTGTTCAAAAAAATATCCAGCTGCAGAGGAGGAGGAGGAGGAGGAGGGAAACTCTGGAAACAACCTGGACCTCCTGCTGGGACGCTGCGGTTTGAGTGACAGGACGACGGCTGATAAATACGGAGAATAATCCGCCCAAACAATGTTCCCCGAGAACTGAAACTCCACAGGATAAAAATCTCAAAGTCTAATAACGAGAGTTATTTTATTCATTTATTTATTGATCGTTTGAAATGATTTGGTGTCAGAATGAAATATTTATGCTTTAATAATCCTATAACAGAGATGTGTAAAGCGTCAAAGCGTGGCTACAATAAAGACAATAGGAGCGGCTCTCTGTTCTTACTTAATGAGGAGCAGGAGGGTTATAATTAGGACGGCTCTACAATCAAGGCAAAAACTTCAAAGGGAAGAGTAGTGTGTGTGTGTGTGTGTGTGTCTCACATGTTCCCACGTCATTAAGCTAATCAGCCGAAGCGCGGCAGCTCTTCAGAAATAAGCGTAGAAAACATTCACTTCCCATACACTTGATGACCTCTGATTCATCGGAAGGATAAAACTAACAAAAAAAAAAACTCTCTTTGAACTTTTTTAATAGTAATATTATGCGATATTATGTTGTTTTTCTTTTCGCAATTAAGGTTTTTACCCGATGAATCATCATTCCACTATTAAGCGTAAAACCTGATTATTTGCAGCTATTAATTAAATTAAGTTTAATTATGTGCGTACAAAAAAAAATATATATACAGTATATATATCTGAAACTTGGTATTTAATTTAAAAAAAAATTAAGAAATGAATCAAATAAGCCTTCCTTGGTGTTACACATGTTCATAGTCTTTGTGCACACACTGATTCCATAACTTGGCCACTTACTCTGTGGGTCTATTTCATTTTTATAGACGTGAACATTATTTGGTGAAATTCAAACCGTTGAAACTTGTCGGACGCAGAAAGTGAAAGTTAGCGAGAGCTCAGACTAATAAGGAAAGAGTTATGGACTCGTGTATGGATCCATTTTTGGCTCAGTGCCTCTGGGTTTTATGGATTAGCACCGTGGAAGAGGAATCCGAGTCAACTGGTTCATTACACACACACACCCAAACACACACACCCACAC
This sequence comes from Colistium nudipinnis, assembly GCA_016785305.1. Classification (NCBI taxonomy): domain Eukaryota; kingdom Metazoa; phylum Chordata; class Actinopteri; order Pleuronectiformes; family Rhombosoleidae; genus Colistium; species Colistium nudipinnis. The sequence continues at coordinate 390,319 of JAFBJU010000234.1, read as the reverse complement.
ACACACCAATCACTCCGAAAGACTCGCTTAAACAGGCAGACAGCTGCAACTTCAAGGCCTTTTTTCATCCAGTTACTGATTTTACACACACACTTACACACACACACACACACACACACACACACACACACTCACCACGTTAAAGTCCAGGTTCTTCTCCACCCAGTCCGTGGCCACGTCGAACTCCTCGAACATCTCCATGATGTACAGCGTGTCCAGAGCGTCCACGATGGTCGCTCCTTTGATACTTCCTGCAGGAGAGGCGGAGTAAAGAAGTGCGTTTAAAATATCATCCACAACTCCTCCAAAACAGGAAGTTGACTTTTAATGGTATACTTATTGCGTACGAATGACAGCAGGCGGCAGTTCCACAAAAAAGCTCCAAATGAACAGCAGACGTGAGAAGATGAATAATTGATTTAGCTGGGCAGATGGTGAGAGGCAGCCATTATCTGCAGCCCTCATCTCCAGTGATTGGCCCCATAGCAGAATGGAACACACACACACACACACACAGTGGTTACACTCACAAACCCAAGTTTTGTGCAAAGCTTTTAGTCCTCAATAAACATGAGACCTCGTCTGTCTGAGCTGCGCGGCCACTTTGAGGTGAGGAAAAAAATAAAATAAAACTCAGCATTAGAATAAGTAAGAGCAGACCATAAAAATAAGACATTGTAGAGATCTTTTTTTTTAATATCCAATAAGTCAATAAACTAAAATAACTACATTTTAAATATATTTTATTTCTTAAATACTTGACTATGAGATGATAAATCAGTGCCGGTGACTCTGGTCGCACGGCGGCGGGACGTCCCGTACGAAGGCGTGCTACAGAATCTGAGCGTCCGACACCAAGGTGTCAGCTGACCCCGACCTCTCGCCCTTCCTGTTTTTCATCCTCTCACATGATCCGCTGAAAACCTCCCCGGCGACAAAAAGACGACGAGACACTTTTTCGTTCCTGAAACCATTGTCCCGTCACCGCGCTTCCTTCCTGAATCCGAGTGTGTGAGGCACACGGTCCACGAGTGACCCGAAGACCGGCGCTTAATGTATAAAATTTAAAATTGAAGAGGTCAGAGAGGAAAATAGAAGGGGGGAGCTTTTTAGGCCGGTTGTTTCCTTATTTACTTATAAAATGCTGATGTTATTGAAATTAAAAGTAGAAAAAAAATATATATTTTTTTTAACTTGAGAGCGCTCCCTGTTCGGGGACCTCGGAGATGGAGAGATGAAAAATGAAAGAAGAGGAGAATCATTATCCTCCTCCGGCTCCCAGACAGAGACTCGGAATGAGGATGGATGGATTCAGTCTGGAGAGATGGAGAGACATCCCTCTCCCATCCATCCGTCGCTCTTCATCCCGCGTCCACTCTTCTTCTTCTTGTTCCTGAACATTTGAGATTTTTTTACATCCTCTGAGATTCCTGCGTCAATTCTTCACTCACTTCTTCTTTTCTTTTTTTTTCCACCGTTTCCGAGTGATGGAGGAATTTAAAATGAAGGCAGCACACCTTTTGGGCAACATGCACACACTCACACACACACACACACACACACACACACACACACACACACACACACACACACACACACACACACACACACACACAACACAGTCCTGTAGATAAGTCCAGCGTCTCACAGGAGAATGATGCACTGTTTGGTTGTTGACATTAAAATAACCTTCACACAATCAGCGCACGCACACACGCACACACACAGGTGCGATGGACAATGGGATGCGCTCTCTCTCTCTTTCTCTTTGGACACACACACACACACACACACACACACGACTAATTGTGTAGACACAGGTCAAAATGCAAATGTGATCTCTACTCATTCAGTCTTCAGGCCTCCCTGAAGGCGAGATATTGCATTTTGAATCTATACACACACACACACACACACACACAAGGTGGAATAACAATTTAACTGTGTGTGCGTTATTGTGAAGAAAACGGGGATTCAACAATAGGCCTCCAGTGATCCCTCTGAATGATTTTCCCCAACTGTGTGCATCTTAACACCGAGGAAGACTCTGGTGAAGAATATTTCTGTTGATTTTAATGAATTATATTTACATGTGGTTTGCGGTGAAGAAGAAGAAGAAAAGGTCGTTTAATACACCTGGCTGTTGAGTATGGCAATTATCCTACACTGAAAACACTCGTCAAAAAAAAAAAAGCTTCAATATTGTTTTCAATCGCTATTTGCATTAAACGGTTATATTCCAAGTGAGAAACGTTACATAATACATATAAAAATGGGTTTATTCAGCAACAATTACACACTCTGAGGAACACACATTACACATCTGAGTGTGTTGCGGACTGAACCCAGATTGTGTTTTTTTTTTTTTCCAGTCTATTGTGTTCTGGGTAAAAAAACAACTTAAAAGCAGGTATTGGGGTTGGACCTCGTGCTGGAGGTGGTTTCCATTTGATTGGAACATTTTCGGTTCATTTCAGGGCCCTTTGTTGGCTGTCATGCTCTCGTTTTTCTTTCTCCCCCGTGTTTCCTGTCCACACGCTGTGACTGAATTCCAGGTGGATAAATGTCCAGCATGAGCGCAAAGCATTCTGGGAAATAATAAAGAAAACGGTCTTCAAGGGTGCATCCAGATCTGAGCTCCCGTTTAGCCTCCGCCACTGCGTTTCCTGTCAGGTCACACAGGGGAGGGAAAGTGATGGCTAAGGATTCCACTAATCATGTTACCGTAAGCAGAAAGCATGCACACGCACAAACACACACTTACACAAACACACACACACACACACACATCCCCAAAGTGTATTAACCTTTTGGCTCCTGCTGCCAGATATTCAAGCGTCAACACTTTCTGTCAAGGTTACAGTGAAAGGCAACACCACGCTTCACTTCTGTGTGTGTGCGGGTGTGTGTGTGCGTGTGTGTGTGTGTGCGTGTGCGTCCATGCGCACGCATCCATCAGGATGATGTGTGGTGCTGGTGCAATGTGTCGTAGAATTGAGGGGCTGGTGTTTAAAACAAAGGCGCACAAACGTGTTTGTGTTTCTGTGTGTGTGTGTGTGTGTGTTTTTTTGTGTTTGTGTGTGTGTGTGTGTGTGTGTGTGTGTGTGTGCGTGTGTGTGTGTGTAGATGATTAATTAATGTGGATGCAGAGACGGGGTGCTAAAACACAAGCTGGGGAGTTGAGTGCAACATGGTTTGGTGTGTGTGCATCTGTGTGTGTGCATCTGTGTGTGTGCGTTTGCGTGTGTGTGAGTGTGTGTGTGTGTGTGTGATGTACTGGTGTGATGGATCCTCCCATTCAGCTCCCTTGTCCACGTCTCACCCACCTCCGTACGGCGTGTGATTTACATCGTTTCAGACATAACAAAATCCAACCCCTCCTACCTCCTGCATCACACACACACACGCACACACACACACAGAGAGACACACACGCAACACAAAAACCTGCTCCATCCATTTCCATTACACAGATTGAATATGTGATTCAGAGATGCGCACGCTGCCGTGTGGGAGCCCAGGCCCTGGACTCAATGTCAAATTACACAACAAACTAAATGACTGGTCCGGGGCAGAAACACACAACAACAAAAAAACAACAACAACTGGAGGCAGATCACGAGTGTGTTCACCTCACAAACTGCCGTATGAGCCCAGGACTATACTTTTCACAAGAAAGGATCTGGTGTTAAACTAAATATCTGTATAAATATTCAAACTAATGGATAACAGTAAATTTGATTTGAAGATAAACTTTTTTTTTTTTTTAAGTTATTACAGTTGAACTTGTTGGTTCTTGTTCCCGGAACTGTGCTCTGCACCATTACAGAGGCCATTACTCTCGTTCTACACAATATTGGCATCCTGCACAGTTTTGAATTTATTTTATTTATTTATTTATTTATTTATTTTCATAAATAAATAAATACACTCATTGGCCTGGACTTCTTAAACTTTAAAATATCCTTTGCGGTCTCTGTGGCCTCTCTACCTGAAGCTGGTCGTTTTTTGTTTTTTTTTATAGTTCAAGTCTGAATATGCCATGTTACCCATAATGCAGCTGTGTTGACGGTACTAGGAACAAATGTAACGCCTCAAGAAGGACATAAACCCAAAGAATGATAGCAGTCATGATAAAGTTTGGGTCTGCAAACCCGTAGATATATTTACTACATGGGTGCCCCAGTTGAAGGTCAAGCGTCGGTGTTAAAGGATTGTGGGTAAAAAAAAAAAAGGGAGTGTCACTGTCTGGTGATGCGAGGAGCTGCAGCATCACTCCGGGGGGAGAGGGAAGATCGGGGGAGCAGAGATGGAGGAGAGGCCACGGGAGACAAGAGGAGGAGGAGGAGGAGGAGGAGGAGGAGGAGGAGGAGGAAGAAAAACAAAGAAAATAAAACTCCTGCCAGTATCTGAGGCAGAGCCCGTCATTCATCCCCCGGCCTCCACCTCCAGAGACACTTTCATTTCCTCTCCCTGCCTGTAGCTACGGATCCATCCAGCTGTCCGGCTAATAACCCCGGTGTGAACACGCTGTCAGAGCGCACCGTGAATCAGCTCAAAGGGAGGAATAACGTATAATAATAAAAAAAACAATAAAAAAAAAAAAATCAAGAAATATTACAATCCCACATGGTTCATCATCTCGTCTAATTGCTCCGCTGGATAAATCGCAGCGCAAAAACTTCTTCTGACACAAATGAGATGAGAAGTATATAAAAAAAAAAAAATCCAACTTGGGGCCCTGGGCTCGTACACCCCTGCACTCTGCAGTGCGTGCGCGCTCACACGTGTCAAACCTGCTAACACACCTCACCGGTGGCACAAGGCGCCCGGTGATGGGTTCCCTCCATTAGTGCTGTTCCCATGGGTAAGTTCAGCCAACGCACGTACACAAAGAAATATTCTTTAAATAAAAAGAAACTGAGGGATGAACATGATCATTAGATTTTCACAGCGTTTTGATTCTGAAAAAAACACACAGACAGACTCACACAAACACAAACACACACACACACACACACACACACCATGTTCTCTGGTGGCCCGGGTCACACTGGACTTGATTCCCGCCATTTTCTCTCTGCCTGCACACGGACACATCAGTGGTGACCTTTCCCTCACTGTGGCCCAGTCAAGTGTGTTTATTTCCCTGCAAGCAAAGACGCCCACGGGGAGATTTTCTTCTTCTTCTTCTTCTTTTTTGGTCGGTTGAACACACGAGTGCCTGCCCGGACTGGCCCTCGGCCGCAGCCCGTGTTGATTGGCTGCTGTGAGGCAGCAGCCGACCAAACTGTCCACAGTGTCAATTAAAGAGAACCACAGACGACAACACAGCAACGTCAACATGATTATTTTGTGGTTTTAATCCTTTCTTTGGATTTATTTGACCAAATGGGAGACATATATTTGCATATTATTCTATAAATCCAAATTTTTACATCAATCTACATAATAGTACATAGATCTGTATATGGCTCACGTGACGTGTAAATCATAAGCTCAATTGAATGTGCTCATCCATAAATCATATTGAATGAATTGATTGGACGACATCAGATGACGAAAAAGAAAAAAAAACGACAGTTGGGGAAATGTGGAGGAAATCTCTGATTCCAACAACAAATGACAGAATAGAGATATTTTTTGGAAGTTTTCTTCTCAATTTTGACATTTCTCATTTTGTCTGACATTCTCTGCTCTCTCAGCTGCATCTGTTACTGCGAGACACTTTGGGGAGTTTTGACCTTTGACCTATTTCCCAATGTCCGAGCCACACGGGACCAAGACCAGCGCGTTCGGGGTCCCTGAAAACCCCCCAGTACCAACTTCTAGCCTCCCAGCAGCGACTCTTCACCAAAACCCTAACCCTAGTTCCACTCTTATAACCCCATATAACTCTGGAATTAGGGTTAGGGTTAGGGTTAGGGTTACCAAAACCCTAATTCCAGGCTTATGACCCCCTTAAGTGTGGAACTAGGGTTAGGGTTTTGGTCAAGGGTCAGGGCTAGAGAGATGAAAGTTGGTACCAGGGGGTTTTAAGGGACCCCGAACGCACTGGTCTTACTCCCGTGTCGCTCAGACATCAGGAAGTGGGTGAAACTGCAAGACACTTTGGTGATTTTTGACCTTTGACCTAATTCCCAATGTCCGAGCCACACGGGACCAAGACCAGCGCGTTCGGGGTCCCTGAAAACCCCCCCGTACCAACTTCCATCTCTCTAGCCTTCGCTCTTGACCAAAACCCTAACCCTAGTTCCACAGATATAGGGATTATAAGCCTGGAATTAGGGTTAGGGTTAGGGTTAGCAAAACCCTAATTCCAGGCTTATAACCCCCATAAGTGTAATGTGGAGGAAATCTCTGATTCCAACAACAAATGACAGAATAGAGATATTTGTTGGAAGTTTTCTTCTCAATTTTGACATTTCTCATTTTGTCTGACATTCTCTGCTCTCTCAGCTGCGTCTGTTACTGAATCATCGCCGAGGCAACCCCCGGTGTGGATTCGATGCTCTCTGTGGGGCTGGGCTGGGATATCGACACGCCGGTGATTGACAGCTGAGCTGAGTGGTAACACGTGGAGAGAGAGAGGAGGTGGAAACGGCAGCAGGAGGGACGGAGAGGCTGTCGTTTGAAATTGAACACCACGACGAATCTGCAGCATCTCCAGGGACAGGAAGTGGATTTATTTTTTTATATTGTAAAATAATATTAATAGTATGATCCAACCCGACCCAACCCAATCCAAACACGACATCATCCCTTTGTTTTTTTTTAATGCTGCGGTTTAACATGGGCGCACACGTTTATGAAAACCACTCCGTCAGCCCCCCCCGTCACTATTATTATCGACATGGCGTGCAAAACGCCACAATCACTCAGCCTCCGCCTCACCAGGCCCGTCGCACGTGAGCCGCGCAAGGCGGCGTTGATGGAGCCCCGGCAGACAGGAGGCCGCTCCCACGTGAAATATGGCTTGCGACTCGAAGACGCCCTTACTCCTCAGAACGAGCTCCAGCCCTTCAGCGTCCTACTCTACCTCTATTTTCATCCCCCTTTTATGCAAATGAATAATTATATGCCACACTATATAAACAAATTTTAAAAAATGCAACTCAAATGTGACTTCTTATGTGATATTTGATTGTCATTTATAATCATGGTCAATAAGAAAGAAAAAAAAATCGTTGTCAACTTTAATAGAAAATAAAACGCACGCTATTTTAGTTCATTGGCTTTTTTCTTTCCGAAAAAAATAGATTTATAGTTGTTTGGCAGCAAAAGTAAACAAACCACACAGCTTGATTCATAATGTCGTTTGAGTGTGTTGGGTAATTTTTTTTAATGAGCCTGGCGACAACCCCCCCTGTCACAGACAATATCTATGAGTTATACATTCCATCCTGTAATTTTATTCCTTTTATCACGATGTAAATATTAAAACGTGGCCTGAGCTGTGTAATTGGACACTGGTTGTACTTTTGTCATTTCTAACGCAACATTTGGCGAAGACAGCAGCCTCTTAATTATCTCCGGCTGCTTCTCATTGAGCGTGAAAAAAACAAACTCATTTTGTAGCAGTGTTTGATCAACAGATCTCAATTACAGCTGATTATTCTGCCAGACAGGAGAAGGAAGAAAAAAAAAACGGCACGTGCCAAAAGTTTGGATGAGGTGTGGTCACTTCAGCTTGTTCCTCAACAAATGAATATCTGACACAAAACATGGCATTATGGGTTGTTTTTTTTGGTCGAAGGTCACGGTTTGAAACGGACATCGGGTTATTATTCTGAGGAGGTAGAAAAGCTTGAAGGTTTGGACTCTGGACTGTCCTTCAGCTAAATGTGCACCCAGGGAAACATTAGCGATATGGATTGGGCTTACGTCGGTTTACACGAGATTACACCAGATGACATAATATTCCCCAAGTCAGACTAGTTTATTTGTCGTGACGTTGTGTAGGAGCTGTGATTGGCTGTGACAAGGCCCCTGAGGGCCACGCTGTCTATTTACTGATGGAAGCTGGAGAAGCTATAATCTCACCATTAGTATTCAGTCGGGCGGCATTCCTCCCTCTCTTCTGATATTTGCATATTGTAAAAAAAAAACCCCAGTAATGAAACACTGGATGGATTCTGTCAAAAAAAAACAAAGCTCATTGAATTTCCTCATTAAAAACGAGCTTGTAAATCTTCCAAAAAAATATATATACATTTTTTGTCCAGCCAAAGCCTGATGCTGTGCATTTAAACACAGGGCGCCTTATTAAAATGTCATGTCAACACACTATTATGACGTCTAACAAAAAATTGTCTTTTAATTTGAAAAAAATCCTTTATAACAGGTATTTCATTAAAATGATCATCTGGAAAATAGACGCAGAGGTGCGACTTTACCCAGGACGTCAACAAACGCACAACAAAGATACAAACTTCAAACAAATACCGGGGTTGTGCCAGGGGAGTGGTCTTATCGGGAGAGACCCCCTTCACACATGAACGCCACCTCCTCTTCCTCAAGAGCTAAACCCTCACGCACCCCACCGACCGACACTCACGCGCACACACACCCACGCACACACTCTCTGGAGGTATGAAAGCAAATATTCTGACTGAGGACTTAATGAGGTCAAGAAGTGGAATCAAAAGAGATGTGAACAAATCAAAAATCAAATTCCCGCTCTCATTAATCCAATCAGTCCGAATAAATAAGGATTCATCACTCGTGCAAACAAATACGACTACACACCACAACAACACCTGCTGGAACAACGTGAACACAATGAGTGATTAAACATTCATTAATTAGACTTATTCCTGCCAGGTAATTTAAAGTCTCAGTTTCAGGTTCTGCTTTTTAAATATGAACCCACCAAAGCCCCACAGGCTTTTTATCTGGACGCACAATTAGGAGAAAAAAAAAAACTCCAATGCAGATTCATTATGACCAGGTTTTTTTCTTTGTTGTATTCATCCACCCCCACTGCACATCTGAGTGATCCTTGGATGGTAGCCGCACGTCCAGCTTTTAAAACAACAACCTCAGCCAACGACTCACAAAGAGAACATGCAGAGTTTGTGACTGGATAAGAGAGGACGCACAAAAAGAGCATACGTGTGTGTGTGTGTGTGTGTGCGTGATCACGTGTGTGCGTGTCGTGTTTATCCAACCGCAATACAACGCACACTGATAAAAGTGTTTTTTCAGTAAAAACAAATGTGAAAGTGCCAGCACACGGGGACAGAATGAAGACACAAAACGTCACACCAAACTCATTAACAACACACACACACCAACAAGAATATAAATATATGATAAAGCTGACATTTAGAGGCTCCCATAGATGGATGACAAACTGACGGCCAATTTGGCTGCTAATCCAAAGGCCAAGGCTGCTGGTGGCAGGGACAAGAGATCAATTCAGTGTGTGTGTGTGTGTGTGTGTGCGCGTGTGCGTGTGCGTGCGCGTGTGCGTGCGCGTATCACTCACCAAATAGATTGCTGGAGTGGCCTTGCTTGGAGACGGGCCGGAGCTCATTGGAACCCCAGGCGTAGCGCCGGTAGCTATCCCATGCATGCTTCATCATCTGACAGGGAGGGGGAGGAAGAGGAAGAGGAGGAGAGGATGACACATTAATAGAGTTAAAGATGACGGTCCATTTTTTAATATATATATATATATATATATATATATATATATATATATATATATTTGTATTTCTTCTATATATATATATATTTGCATTTCTTCTTTTCCCGGTGGTTCTTTGGTTTATGGATGAGGTGACACTGGAATGGGCACTTCGCCAAATTAACCAGGACACTGAACAGGCGGTGGTACAACATTAGAGGACCTGTGTGTGTGTGTGTGTGTGTGTGTGTGTATGTTTCCCCTCACACAATCACATGCGCTGAAAATGACACACACACAGCAATTTTTTTTTTTTTATCTTCTCGCTACTTGCTCTTTACCCTCGGTTCAACGTCACAATTCTAATCAGGGGCGGGGCTTGAAGCCCCGGCATTAATGAGCAGTGTGTTTGGACAGGTCCGTTTTATTTTATTTTTTTTTAAATCCAATAATAACACACACCTTTTAAAAAGTAAGGAACAAGCCAAATGCAAGATTTGTCAAATGAAAATAAAATAAAAAAATGCGATAAGTGTTTCACAAAATAGTCTCATGTGTTGCAGTTCATCCGAGACACTTGCAAAACATATTTCGCCCTAAAGGTGCAGAGATCCATTCATGGTTTGATAATGGCTCTATTCAGGTGGAAAATGACCTCTGCAAAATATCTGTAAGCCAATTATGAGCAGTGGCTGATTGATTGGCTCACGACTGATTAAAATCAAAACCCTGATCATCAGTCAGTCCCATAATCTGCAGCTGAGACAACCTAATCTGTCCTGTGCTGGAATAACGCAGGTTTCTTTTCTTCTTTTGAATCTTCTCTTGTCTGGATGTTTGATAGCAGAAGGGAGAAGATTTTTTTTTTTATGAAAAAAAAAAAACCCAGACAGTCCTCTCGCTCTCAGACGTGGGCCTCTCTCCTGCTAATCCAGGTTATGTAGCATCGTTCCAAAAAAAAAAGAAAAAAAAGAAAACCCGTCTCTGGATTAGAGAAACTGAAACCCCTTAATCCTCCACCTTCCTTCCGATGGAATATCAGTGCACAGCTCTCGTCTCACACACACACACACACGGCTACTGCTGCAATGTTGTAACCTATAGCAACTATTTGCCTCATGCACCACAATCCCAGATTTGTAAACCCTGCAGTGCACTAAATAAACCAGAGTGTGTGTGTGTGTGCGTGTGTGTGTGTGTCACACAGCTGCTGACTCACTGTTAATCAGCTCACTTTCAGACAGACAGACACTCACTCACTGGGACACACAGCAATTAAGTGTGATAATGTGAAAGTGTGGGACACAAATCAGTGTGTGTGTGAGTGTGTGTGTGTGTGTGTGTGTGTGTGCGTTTCTGTGTTGGCCTGAGAACACAAGTCACTACAGTGCGACGGTGGTGAGCTATTTAGAGCAACCGGTTTTTCTCCGTCTAACCAACAGGTTCTATGGGAATGAATCAAATGTTCAATAATTATTTAAAATAATAATAATAATAATAATAATAATAATAATAATAATAATAATAATAATAATAATAATAATAATAATAATAATAATAATAATAATAATAAAGGGTAAGAAAGGCTCAAGGTTTCATGAATTAAATGAATGACCTTCATGTATGTGTTTATTGGCTTCCTGAATGCGGATTTATGGCCTTTTAAATGTTTCCTTCGTAAATGACACAGGACCCGTTCAAAGAGATTATATATGTATATAAATGCAGACTTTTCCATTTATTTATGCATTTATATCCACAGGGTGGTTGGCAGGTTCACTGGTTAATGGGAAACAGGAACCATGAGCAGGAAAGGTTTATGAATAGAGTCATATTTCACACTCGCCACAGAACAACGGTTTGCGTTACATGTGGGAATATACACAACACTATGGTGGTAGAGGAAAAGAGAGCGCACATAATGAGCTCACTTACCTCCCGGTCCCTGTGCACCTCGTGCATCTCTCACTGTTGCACAAACACACACACACACACACACACACACACACACACACACACACACACACACGTGTGTGTGCGTGTGTGTGTGTGTCACAGCTGCTGACTCACTGTTAATCAGCTCACTTTCAGACAGACAGACACTCACTCACTGGGACACACAGCAATTAAGTGTGATAATGTGAAAGTGTGGGACACAAATCTGTGTGTGTGTGTGTGTGTGTGTGTGTGTGTGTGTGTGTGTGTGTGTGTGTGTGTGTGTGTGCGTTTCTGTGTTGGCCTGAGAACACAAGTCACTACAGTGCGACGGTGGTGAGCTATTTAGAGCATCCGGTTTTTCTCCGTCTAACCAACAGGTTCTATGGGAATGAATCAAATGTTCAATAATTATTTAAAATAATAATAATAATAATAATAATAATAATAATAATAATAATAAAGGGTAAGAAAGGCTCATGGTTTCATGAATTAAATGAATGACCTTCATGTATGTGTTTATTGGCTTCCTGAATGCGGATTTAAGGCCTTTTAAATGTTTCCTTCGTAAATGACACAGGACCCGTTCAAAGAGATTATATATGTATATAAATGCAGACTTTTCCATTTATTTATGCATTTATATCCACAGGGTGGTTGGCAGGTTCACTGGTTAATGGGAAACAGGAACCATGAGCAGGAAAGGTTTATGAATAGAGTCATATTTCACACTCGCCACAGAACAACGGTTTGCGTTACATGTGGGAATATACACAACACTATGGTGGTGGAGGAAACGAGAGCGCACATAATGAGCTCACTTACCTCCCGGTCCCTGTGCACCTCGTGCATCTCTCACTGTTGCACAAACACAACACACACACACACACACACACACACACACACACACACACACACTTTGTGCTGCTTCTCATATTTTAACCTTAAAGCAATTCACCAATGCTTTAAAGTGGGACAGGTGCATTTCTCATGAGATCAAGCATGCGACACACACACACACACACACGGAACAAAAGCCGCCTCATTAGTGTAACATACGACACACATCCAAAGGACAACCAGCGATTTAAACCCATTAATTAATGCTAATGAGCCTGCCCATTACAGCTCCTGTATGGATGGTCACGTGAGGAGATCCACTCAGACACTCGGGCCCCACTCCACTGGCAGATCCGGGATCTGACTCTACACTGTAAAACCAATCAAAATAAATCAGGGCAGGGTGTGGATCCCAACAATAATATTGGGACTTAACCAGATATGTCAAAAATGTACATCATCTCTTTTCACAGGATTTATCACGTAAGAGAATCCTTTCCTGGATATTTCAAATCTGCCACCAAAAATCCCAATTTGGACCCGTGTTCCAACCACAGACAATCATTGTCAATAAAGCGTGCGTGTGTGTGTGAATGCAAAGTATATAGCATTCCTGTGTGTGTGTGTAGGTCTTATTGGATTTATTGCTCAGGATCCCGATGTGTTGGGTGTAATTGGATTAAGTGCTGCTGGGGATTTTCCAGGCTGACCATTAGGATCTGGAGGCTGACGCTATTTCTGACACACAATGGCTCCCCGCTAATTGGCTCCGCGTTTAAGGTGCCGAGGTTTTTCAAGGCCAGCGGGGTCCAATCCACCGCAGAACAGAGACACACACGCACAGTCTGAGGAAGACCTCCTCCGTGGCCCCCCTTGCTCCACCTCTCCTCTCAGCTTATTGATCTGCCGCAGCCGGCGAACTACTAACTGTGCTGTGTTCACACATGACATACACTCGCGCAAACACGCAAAGACACAGACGCACGCACAGTCAGAATCCTGTCGTCCCCCTCTCTACCACTGTTTCCTGTCAGCAGGAAGCCTCATGGAGGAGAGATGGTGTCATTTCATGATAACACACTGCAGCGGTGGAGAATAACAGTGGAGGATGTAAAAAGGAAAAAAAAAAAGAAAAATCAAGGCCACGTTTTTTTTTTTTTTTAAACAATGCTGATTAGAATTTGGTGTGAGAAAATTGAAATGAGGGAAGAAAAAAAAAATTTTGATTATATGCAGCTCTCCACATTTTACAAGGTCGAGATGAGCTCCGCCTGCAGTAATCACTCCAAACGGCACAAATCACAGGCTGCTAATATCTTTTCCATTCAAGAGCACACCTATTCGTGATCCGGTGCATTTTTCTCTGCAATACAATATCATTTAAGGTTTTTCTACATTTCTTTTCTTGAAATGTGCCTCAAATCCAAATGGAGTTCGGTTCCAGGTCAGGTGGAGGAGTGCTGCTGCCTGCCGGATGTGTTGGGGCTCCGGTGGGAGCTGCGTGGTGGGAGGGAGCCGGAGCTACTGGGGGCCCAGTGACACTGCGTCGCGCACGCCGTTTGTTGCCAACAAGACAACGACGACTAACTCCAACCAGGCACGAGGGGTCAGAGATGGACACAGACAATGCGCGCGCACACACACACACACACACGGACGCACAAGTCCTCCGAGGCCTGGTTTTAAATCGGGCCCCAAAATGAAAACGTGGCATTGATCCGCTGTGTGTACTTAACTGCTGTTACACAACCCGTGATGATGGCAAATCATTAACTGCTGTGCAAAGATCCAGAGGTTAACGACCCTGTGTGCTCCAGGGTGGCTGGAGTTATCTGTAACTGACGGAATGCGCGTGCGTGTGCGTGTGTGTGTGTGTGTGTGTGTCCCCACAGGGATGCTGTGGTAAAAGAGAGGCCGCAACTGTATCCGCCCATCGTCTCAGGGGAAACACTTGGGATCAACGCCCTTGTAACAGGTGCATTGTGTTTTTTGTGCGGTGTTGCGCGTGTGTGCGTGCGTGCATGTGTGCGTGCGAGGGGGGGAGAGAGAGAAGGCTATGCAGAGGGGCGAGAGACACAAAGAGGTCGGTAAGGTGACGTTATGGCTGTTGGGCAGATAAGGACAGCAGAAAGCCAACTGACATGCGGAGCCCGCCATCACACACACACACACAAAAACACACACACACACACACACGCACACACCATGTGTCTGCCAAAGAAGCATCCCCTGAGTGAGTGTGTGCTGAAGTACAGATGCTTCCCTCCCTGCCATTTCAATGAGAGGAAGATAAAGTCAGAGGGAGATAGAAGGCCAAAAAAAAGCACGCACACGCACACACAGACCGCAGATATCATATGAAATACGACATCTATAATATTAACTGCCCCACAAAAGAACCGACAGTGATGAAAACAGATAAATCACCGCATTTCACACGGCCCACGACAGGCAGTTTGTGGAACAAATGTGGAAAGGCAGTGAGGACGACCAAACCGAACATTTCGACAAACCCGCCACGCAACAAAAGAAGCGGAGAAGATCGTGTCCTAGATTTTGAACCCGAAAAATTGGAATTGATAAAGTTCTCACCCACACGGAACTCGCTCCTTTGCACCCTCTCGCTCTCCCCCACTCTGTAACAAAACGGTGCACACCTCCGCCGCTTAAAACGTCAGCCAATGGATGGCGGCTGATGGCCGCAGCACTTTTATGGAAATAAATGAGATTGCATGAAACGTTCACAGTGTTGAATTAAGTTGGCAGAAACAAGCACGAAAAGAAATGAAGCCACTTGGGTCGCGTACATCGTGCCCACTCTGAGATAAGTCAAAAAATAAATAAAGTGAAAACACGGAGGAAAGCTTTAAACACCAATGCATACTTTAAACATCAAGAGACAGAAATGACATTTGGAAATGTGCTCCACCGTGGGGCAGCGGTTATATGAGAGAAGACGTGGGGAGCCTTGGACACATCATTACCCATGATGCACAGGGACACTTTAAAAAGGTTGCCAAAAAAGGTTTGTATGGAAAGTGTATGGGGGGGGGGGGGGGGGGGGGGGAGACAGCAGCGCCCATGGGTTAGATACAATGGAGGAGGTTTGTTTTTAATTAAGCTCATTAGTTAACCTGCCTCACTGATTGATCTGTAAAGCGTATTTTATTCAACAATTGGATCAATATTGTAGAGAAATTGGTTTATATGTCAGTCACATTGGGGCTAAAGCATGCGATCATTGTTTCTCTCTATAATATTGTAAGATGTTAAATTAAGCATATATAAAATACCTTAAACTAAAAAACGTGGTGATTGGGCTCAAAACAAAAAGGCAAAATAGGATAAAACTATGAAAAACACTTCCTTGAAATGAATTCAAGACAACCCACAAAAATAAAACGGGAATCGTGGTATAAAAATAATATTCCAAAAATACTAAATGCAATTAATGCCAAGGGACGAGTTACTTGTGATCCACTTGTTTTCCCCCAGAACATTTTCCCTTGAGTGGCGAATTCAGAAAGCAGAAAAAAAAAAGTTGTTTTT
Organism: Colistium nudipinnis; assembly: GCA_016785305.1. Taxonomy (NCBI): domain Eukaryota; kingdom Metazoa; phylum Chordata; class Actinopteri; order Pleuronectiformes; family Rhombosoleidae; genus Colistium; species Colistium nudipinnis. The sequence continues at coordinate 374,364 of JAFBJU010000234.1, read as the reverse complement.
TTTAGTACGAGTCTTTAAAACAACGCGCCGACATTTCTGCAAACAATTCTGCTTTCTGACCCGTGCTGCTTCACAACAAACACTTTTCCACCTCGTCTGCTCCCATGTTGTTAGTGCTCCATTTTCCTCCTCCTTCAGGGATCACTGAGGGATTTCCAAAAGCCGTATATGGGTCAGTATTGTAGTGCTGGAGGAAAAAAAAAAAAAAAAAAAA
>JAFBJU010000234.1:341078-373317 GCA_016785305.1 Colistium nudipinnis | reverse complement strand
CAAAAAGAAAACAGCGAAAAAAAGGGAACCCATTAGCCCCCCCCCCCCCCCCCACACACACACACACAGTTATTGAGTTGACCTTTCTCCTGGTTGAAGACAGCCGCCCAATTGGGTCTGACCCAGCCGTTCGACAATAGGCAAACTAATGAAGACTTTGTGAAAAGGCAGATTGATTTTTCTCTTCCTCCATTACATCCATCCCTCGCTTCAACACAGCCAGCGGAGAGAGAGAGAGAGAGAGAGAGAGAGAGAGAGGGGAGGCCCAGCTCCGGTTCATCATTCACTTATTTAACAGCTTTGGCACAGATGAGAGAGTGAAGAGCAGAGGATGCCAAAAAAAACTTTTCCCCGTGCTACAGTGAAATAATCCAGCCTGACGGGACGGGGAATAATCTACGGAATATGGATCAGCCGGATTTGATGGAAAATCCGGAATCGGCACATTTTGGCCACTTGACACACTGGCATCACTCACTGTGGCTCTCACTTTTACAACCACAATGCAACTGGAGAATGAGACGTGTGCTTGTCTTGGAACGGTCTTAATATGGCAGTGTGTGATATTGACACCATGCATCCGCTACCTAGCAATCCAAATCACTGCAGAGTAATTAAGCCAAACATTCAAAAGGATAATTAAGTCACTGAGGCATTTTCTTACTTTGAGGCTCGTTTGTGAAATGGAAATTACCTGGATAGTCCCTGCCGTAATTATGACGAGAGATTTCATTATACTTGCCAAACTAAAATGTTATGGGGAGAAAGGAAAAAAAAGACTTTAAACTTCCCCTGAAAATCATATTAAAAGCGCTTGAAAACCTTTACATTCCCATAAGTTGGAAATAAGTGTTTTGCTTTTCAAGGCTCACCCAAGCTTTAAGAGGATTATGCATTTAGTGGGTATGCGTTGCAAGAACATACAGTATGTTGTACTTATGTTTGCCCCCGATGTATCATTTCAAAATGTTTGCACACAAATTAAATGAAGCACATTTGCTCACTGCCAAGAGTCTGAACATAAAAAGCAAGTTTTAGCATTTCAAAAACAGGGGATAAATATTTTTGTTTTTTCCCCAGAGTCATGAAGATGCAGTTGGAGTGCAAGTCTACGTCGCATCAGCTGGGAAGCAGGCCAACGCTTTTAGCTTCAGCTTTAGCTAAAAAGAAAATTAAAAAATTCCCCCATTTGTAGCCATTAGATCAGTGGTGGGAGAGAATCTTTTCTTCCTTTTTTTTGTGCAACGGATCATTTTTAATCTGAACGTTTATTTCCTCAGACACAGCAGAAGCCGCTTTGTGAATTGGCTCTTAAAAAAAAAAAAAAAGAGAGAGAGAGAGGAGCCAGAAAAGCCCAGGGGTGGATTTTAACAGCTTCCCAAATTTCATGTGATTTTTTTCTTTTTTGGTGGAGTCATTTGTGAAACGTGAAATCCAGATTCCAGTTGGGTTATTGGCGTCCTGAAGTCTCATTTAACGCATATTATGCCATGAACAAAGATGACCAGGGCTGACCAATGTGCAGGCACGTGAATATTGAACAAAGGCCGTGGTGCCTCAAACTCGGGCGAGATGTTTTACCAGCTTGTTCCAGCATTACCCCGTCATAAATGTCCTCTGGAGCTTATTTATAAGGCCATTAAAGTTGAGGCCGCGTTCAGAGAGGGTCACACCAGGGCTTCACTGGTTACAGGATTGAACCAGTTTATACTAAACTGCTCTAAACGTTGGTGCTTTTATTTGCCGATTTATTTATTGGCGTCTGACTGAATGAACTCCACAAAAAAAAAAAAAAAAGAGCTCGAGATGTCACGTCCGGCGGCCGCGACACGGCGTGAACATTTTTATAATGCCAAAAACAAAGAGCCAACGTGGAGTTATGGACGCGCGGTCATAAAACCTGACATTCACTGGGACGCTTATGTACTCTCTGTGTGAGACATTCACCTTGGCGTCCCGTTGTATTTTAGCAGCCATCTTTTTATTTTTTTTATTTTTTTTCAGTTTCTTGCTCTATTATCTCTATTTCAGCCTGACTTCCTTTCCTGAGCTTGCTGATCTTACGCAAATTCCACCAGTGGACTGGAATGGCTGATTGTGTAAATTCCTACAACCAAATGAGAATAAAAAAATAAAGATGCGTGGTGCGTTTTTTTTTTTACGTCAGGACCCTGCTGCTTATTCCGACAAGCACCTTTTCTTGTGGTCCTTAAATGTCCCTTCTCCACCAGGAGATGATCAGGCCCCTGGGCTAATACAATATGCACGGTGGCAGAGCCTGCGGTGTTAAAATGCGAGCCCTCACGGGGAGGAGAAAAAAAAAAAGAGAGAGGGAAGGAAGGGCAGATTGAAAAATAAATGGAGTATGTGATTGACAGCCGATGATTCCGGGTATTAGAATGAATTGGATTAGGGAGAAAAAAGATATGCACGGTGGCAGAGCCTGCGGTGTTAAAATGCGAGCCCTCACGGGGAGGAGAAAAAAAAAAAAGAGAGAGGGAAGGAAGGGCAGATTGAAAAATAAATGGAGTATGTGATTGACAGCCTATGATTCCGGGTATTAGAATGAATTGGATTAGGGAGAAAAAAGAAAAAAAAAAAAATCACCCGGCCATAACCCCCTGCAGTGATGGGGACACATTAATATTGAATATTCCGGAGCATTTCCCCCTCCATCACTGGGCTGCAGCGGCCTGGTCACAAAATACTGTTTCCTCTCTGGGGGGAGGCTTTCAAATCCAAAACCAGCTCGGGCGTTTGAAGCCTGTCGGTGCTCCTATTTGACGGGGGGGGGGGAAGCTGGCCACATTTTGACAGGAAGTTAAAAAAAACACACACGCACACAGACACACACACTGACACATCTTCAAAGGTAAAAACAGGGGGGTTCGGTTTTCTGGTACACAATGGAACCCCAAACCTGGGCACACCGGTGCACCAGGACAGAGGAGAAATAGCCATAAAAGAAAAACGATTTTTTTTTTTTTTTTTTTGCACTGATCACTGATGTGTGTATTTGCAAATTTAAATATTGCTAAAAAATATAATCAATAATAATATATAGCATATATCGCTTGAATAAAGTTTCGTTTCAGTTTTTTTCCCCCCATATTAATGAGAGCTGGTGTAATGAAGACACACCTCTCCCCCCGGGTCCTGTGAATCATCTCCAATAACAATGTTCTTTTGTGCGACCAGAGAAAAACAAAATTCCTTCTTCAAGTTGAGATCGGCTGGCAAAATATAAAAAGTGCTCCAGCTGCAACTTGTTGAAGTATGAAGGAGAAAATATGGCACACCCTGACCTGCATGGTGTAAAGGACAAAGTAATAATATAATTAAAGCTCTTTTCATGCCATATATTATAATAAATAAGTTATTACTAGTATTATTATTACCGTTATTATTGTCCATTTGTTATTTTACCCCTCGTTAGAATTAATTCTGACAGATGTGAACACAATGGTTGCACTTGTGTGTGTGTGTGCGCGCACGCGCGGAATAACACAACAAAACCAAGACATGCTTTCTATGATGAGGTGGGTCAGGTTCATTCAACAACTCACACACTTTAAATTAAGCATCTTAAACGTATAATCGATGCCACACATCATTTTTATGCCTCTTCATCCCCCCACTAAAACCCAAAACGCGCCACGACAAAGCTCCTCTGATTGACAGTTTAATCACCGCCGGCGAAACACCTGGTCACGTGATCGGCCCCCAATAACGCGTCGTTGTACCGGCGATCAATGGCTTGTATCTGAATGCTAATGAGCTTGCGCTATGTTTCCTCTGAGCCAGACAAGAAAAATTGCACCTCTGGGCCTCAGCTATCCAACAGCTGTGACAGTCGCGCTATTTTGTGTGTGTGTGTGTGTGTGTGTCCACAACCATCGCCGATAAAGCTGCAGTCCTAATGTACACTGCTAATGATCCGGGGGGGGGAAAAAAAGAAGCAATGCACGGTACGGCTGGTGTAGGTGTGTGGCATATTACGACAAAACCTCATTCCTGTAACACACCTTATATTTCATCACAGTCACATCGCAAAAATGCCATTTCTGTACTATACTCAAAAGATATTTCCTGCACATCTATGATTTGTGTAACGAGACCAAATGTAAATGAGTGTGAGAGAAAAGGGAAGAGAAACCGACGCCATAACCAAGTATGGTCCACCAAAAAAACAAAACACGGACCCTTTTTTAAAGCTACTGAAATCTGTCAATGTGCAGCGGCCCACAGCAGGACGTGGGCACACACGCACACACACACACACATTTGAAAACCAGGTCCATTTCTTCGTGCCGGGGAGAAGCCTGCGGTGTATTGATAGCATTCAGCAAAGAAAAACAAACCTCCACCGCTCACCTTTAGCCCAAAATGTCAGCCTCTACATTCAGCAGGTCTGGGTGGTGAAACAAAAAAAGAAAACATTGAATGGGGGGGGAAAAAAAACACCTCACGACTTTCCCTTTCCTCCAGAAACTCCGGCTCAGGTTTCGAAGCGTCCGATTGGCTGTGGTAGAAATGATGCATGGCCGGAGCCTGGAGGATTATTGATGACTCATTAGCGACATTTCCTTTTCTTCTTCTTCATCACTCACCCACTCTCTGGGCATTTCCATCAAATGAATGAAATCACGCCTCACAGCTCCACAGGCCAAACTGCCGGATGGTCATTGAACCGCCACCGGAACGCCGCCGCCGCCACCACTTCCACATATTCAATCTTACGGGTCCTTAAAATTGCATCACCTGGCGCTTTCATGCATCACAGCGCCCAGAATTAAGCTCAAGGCACCAAAGGGACACATAAGTTAACGCTTAACTCGTGCCGGGGGGGCAATGTGGAGGAAGGGTTTTCGGGTACCAAAACGTGGACATGTCCAGCTGAAGCACGTCGGCCCATAGGTTTAAAACTGGAGAAAAATCTATAGAACTACGAATAAAATAAAAAAAAACTCCCGTTTTTTGTAACATGTCCAAAAAATGTAGTTTCTTAAAAAAAAACACAAAAAAATTCTGTTTATAATCACATGAGAAAAGCAGAAATTGAATTACAATTGAGAAGCTTTTATAAAGGGACGGTTTTATTTTTGAATGGTTCATTTATTGTATAATAATAATAATTATTATCTGTATTTTACCAGCAAACCGTTTCAAATTTGGAGTGAATGGCAAATACCAACGTGGTTGGTAAAGCAGGAAAAGTGTTTTGGAGTGGATGTTTAACTTTCCATATCCATTATAATCACCACTATAATGCCGAGGGCGTTATGTGTGTGTGTGTGTGTGTGTGTGTGTTGTGTACACTGTTGTATCTGCTGTGCAGTTTCCTTTCCACACATCAAGGCTGGCTCGCGTTTTGACCTGTGAGTCCTTTAACAATGCGCTCTATAGGCAAATACAACACACCACCGTCTCCACATCCGGTTCTATGGTGTGTGTGCGTGCGTGCGTGCGAGCGTGCACGTGTGTGTACGTGTGTGTACGTGTGTGTACGTGTGTGTGGGAGGACAGGACCTGCCAGGGGCAATAGCAAAACTACACAAAATCTACAAGGCGCGCAGACACACGCACGCACACACACCCCCACACAAGAGAAAGCCGTGCATTGACGGAGTCTAAAATTTCTCCATCAGTCACACTGGAGACCACCGGAGCAATCCATCCACACCCGCTCTCTACAATCATCCATATTAATGTATGGATTTCAAAAATGTATCCAAAGCCTCGCAGGCTTTCCACTGGGACAATATATTTACGGTGGCGGTTTATTACACCGTTACAATATTCATTACAAGGAGCCGGCGTTTGTGGCCTTGGGCTACAGGTGGAGGACGATTCGTCTTCACAGTGTAGATGGTGTCCTGCCCTGATTTATGACAGTAGCCTGCCATCTCTGGGGGGAATTTCCATTTCATAACTTTTAACCCTTGGTGTGTATATATTCACTGCTTCAGCCGAATGTTCTCCATAAAATGATTCTTCCATCTCAATCCCTGAGGGTAAATTTAAATGATTGCCGGTTTTCTATATGAAACCTCTTGACATACACGTGTGTGTTTACCTCACTTCTTGGAGCAGTAAGTAGAGCAGCGAGATGGACAGATAATAAAACTGTGAGATTTCACTTCAACATCCTGTACCTTATAGGACAGACATTTCCCATAGTTCTGTGTTACATCTTCAGATAAGCGACAGAATAAAAGCAGAAAATACCAAATATAATGCAATATAATTCAAAAATAACACTTTCAGCCAACATCCGTTCCTTCTTAAACAACAACTCATTATTATTATTATTATTATTATAAGAGAATGCCCAATATTCTCCAAAAGTTCATCTCGTCGTCCAATGGGATGCGACGCCTTTAAATACAATTGAATTGGGCGAGCGGGCAGAGAAATTCTAATAATAGAAAGCAATCAGACGGCCCTTTACATGGTGACTTTTCTTTCACTGATGAAACGTTGAAAAAAAAAGGGGGGGGGGGGGCGGTTAAAGCCTCCGATTTCTTTGAGCACCACTTGATCTGAGTGTTCACATTTTAACATAAAGGCTTTTTTTTTTCTCCCCCCATTGGCTCTGGGCTCCGATTCAGATTAGGAACATAAAGGGTCCGACATAAGTGCAGCCACTGATGACCATCCTAATGTGAGCATTGGAAAGGAACAGAGCTTCCGTTGTCAAGACACCTGAAAGGACTCTCTGTCTGCACCGGTGCATTAATGTACACACACACACACACACACACATATGTACATACACACGTACCTATGCAGGAACCAGTGCTGCTGGTTGTGAGTCAAAGCTAATATCGCCATTAGGCAATTAAGCGCAGCACATGGAGGGACCGGCTGTAACTTTATCTGACACAACCACAGACACACACACACACACACACACACCGACACACACATCTGGTTTCCACTCTGAGGGAAGAAGTAGGACCAGGAAACCAGAGACAATTAGTTCAAACAGTCGATACAGAAACTGGACTCGCCACCCAGTCAGCCTGAGATTTTATTTCAGGCTCTTAAGGTTGGCAAAGCAAATGTGTGTGTGTGTTTTTTTTTTTTTTTTAAACACACACATCCATGTTTCCAAAGACGCCCCCGCATAGTGGAAAAGGTGTGTCAGAGTGAGGGGGACAGCTAAGTGTGTAAATGGGAGTTTCTGTTTATCTTCAAGTTACAAGCTCCACAAATTCAGAGTGAAGAGAAATCCCCCCAGGAGTCAGCCAGTGGGTTTCAGGGGATCCAGGGAGTCCCCCCGGTATTACCTGTGTCATTTTTAAAATCTACAAACTGCTATATTCATGCTGGTAGAGAGATTGTTTGGCACTAAAAAAGGGAACTAGTGCCAAGTCTGCATGAGTACAAAAAAAAAAAAAGAGTCATGGAGTATGTCATGGAGTTTCCAGCCTGCCACGTTTATTCCCTCATTTCAACCACAGGATTACGCGGAATTATGAGTTTAAAAAAAAATAAAAAATTCACTTGAACTCTCTTAATAAATCAGTAAAAAGACACATTATACCTATATCTAATTATATCTATACTAAAGATGTCTGTTTACCATATCAATAATGCATTAGCTCAAAAATTCCAATACATTCCATGGTTGGAAAAAGAAATTGGAATATAAGCTATTCCCGTGCTGAGTGAAGAGTCCAGGCTCCTGAGAACCTCGGATTTCTAATACACAAACAGATTTAGCCGATTGTGGAACTGTGTTACTCACACACACGCACAGACACACACACACACGCACACGCCCAAGTCGTTTATCCTCAGCAGCCGGTCCTCTGTTCATCAAAGAGACCGCGACACACAGGACAAGATCCCTGATAACTGGGTCACATGGACCACTGTGTCCTCCATTTATTCAAACTGAAAAAAAAAAATGAAGAAGAAACGTGTGGAAGAGCAAAGTATGAGCCTTAAAAAAAACGTCAACCTGTCTGGTGCAACTGTGCCTGTCTGAATGCCAATAAAGTGAATCATTTGTTCTGTCATATTACTTACGAGGGCAAATTGTGTCCCGTCAACAAGCTGCTATTTTAATCCAGCAGATGGACATAAAAATAAAAAAAACAAAGTGCTCCCAAGAAGAGCCAAAATCATTCAGGCCTGGAGAGAAAATTATTTAAAAAAAACCTCAGTTTCTCTCAGATATTAATATGCCATGTTTGACTTTGCATGCTTCTATTCTTCTGTGTAATGTAATCCGACAGTGAGTCAACACGGTGAGCACAGTGCACGCCTCCCATGGTCCATGGTGGATTTATGACCAATCAAATCAAAGCAGAACAGAGCTGCAGGTTGGGTGCACTTCACCACGCCTGCTCACTTACGACACACGACCAGCACTGTCACTAACACACATACACAACTCACACAAATCAATAACAAGTGAGCGGGGGAATATTAATACGGGCAAATAAAAAGTCACCTCTGCTGACATTTCTCACGGACTGACAGCTGCGGTGCGCATTGTCGTAATCAATAAGGTGCACAACTGGGTGTGTGTGTGTGTCGCGTTATTCCGATAACAACTGTGTTTCTATAAAAAACAGGACAAGTATTGAATGTTCAAAGTGAGATTGATATCTGTTGTCACAGCATGCAAACACAAAACTACAGAAACCCAATTACAGCTCCCAGGGTCATGCCAAGAGGGCTCAGGGCTCCTTACATGAGAAAAAGATGTATTATTTTAGAACCGATCCAGGACTGGGATGGATCCTCGGGGGGAGCCGAGGGGACCCTGACACAACTTTCTATCTTTGGGCTTTGAGGACTTAAAACAAGTTGATTTCATATTATGATTAAATAATATGTTACTCTTTTTGGAAAACAAAATCATACGGATTATATTTTATGCGTGGGCTAGGATTACACAGCTGTGGGACATAAGTACAGTGTCTCTGTGTAAAAAAACAAAAAAAAATCTATTTTTGTGTTACCCTCCTCTCGTATTCTGACACTTTCTCCCTGAAATTTGTGTTGAGTGTGAGCTGGCTCGGAGCTTCAGGAGTTTTTTGTTTTTTTTCTCTTTCTTTTTTGTGCAGAACACGTCTGCACCACTACGAGTGTACTCTGAGATTAAGATGTTCCTGGTTGCACACACGGACAATCTTTGTTTGTCTTTGCTGTGACAAACTGCCACCGCACCGTCTGACAGCAGGCGCACAGGAACAACACGGTGACGGACCATATCACAATATCACAGTGCTAACCACTGGCACACTACATTTCAGAGAGGATGCGTTTGCTGCACCTCACAAAACTGCACATTTAAAGCAGCAATTAAGTGTATGTATTTAGTTTAAATGCCATCAATCTGGATGATCTGATCAATAAAAGTTTGAGAACCTGCTTGTAATTAGGAATAGATTCAAACCCCTGAACAATGCACATCTGCATGCAAAGCCATTGAATAGAACCTTTGCTCCTATTACATAGCAAACACACAGCTGACTATTTGCACAGTAGTTACTCACTTTTCCTGAAAAGGCATTATCAGAGCCAGGCTGTAGCCTTCAGTACCTAATATGTGTTTTTTTATTATATTTAAATAGCCGACAGCGAGTCAATCTGTGTTTCCAATGTACTTTAAAAACACACGCATAGTTGCCTTGACAAAACTCAGCGGGACCCCTGATGCGTTGACTTTCTGCCGCTTCTGTTTCTAAAAATCAAGCAAAAGAGCTTGGAGGAGAGAAACGTGGGATTTAGGAACTCATGTCATGTAAAAAAAAAAAGGCATTTCAGATTGTAAGACATAAAGCCCTCTAATTCCTCCTTAAATCCCTGCACTTGTCACAGTGGGATACGTCTTTTTAATGTTATGCTTTCTTTATATTAAATCTAATACAGTAAGATACTGTTATGTCATTGAGATTAACATAACACTAAAGTTGAATTACTGTTAACTGGTGGGATTTCAATCTAAAACCAGTATGCCTTTCGTGGCTGTTTCTCCATATTTTCTCAAATATAATATATATTTGCTGGAATCATAAAAGTAATTAAAGCTCTATTACCCATTGTGGGATATTCCATCTCATTAATCATAATGATATTTCATTTTGTGCATATTGACCTTAATTGATATGGATAAGCCCGAGGGACCTCCATCACGTGAGCTCCATGCCTCACTGACCCTCAGACATCTTATTTTCCCAATGAGTGAGTTGAAATGCCAGGCCCATGTATCAGTGCCATTTGAATATCTAAACACAATCTTTGTGTGCTTCGTCACGACACCGACCTCTCCTCGTCTCCCCCAGTGGTCCTCCTGTTTATGCGAGACCACCCGTGCACTACCTGACTGAGTAAAAACAAATCAAAGCCCTCCACGCAGCGGCTCTGGGACAACAGCTCTCCAAACGCCACATGGGGGGAAAAACGATGATTTAGGATGATTATGATTATCTCCTTTTTTTATTTTATTTTTTTAAACACAGTGAGGATATTAACTAAAAAAAAGAAGAGCAGGAATTATAAGACCACAGATGAAGAAGCAGCCTGCAGAGCATGAGCAAACTCCACCGCTGGGCTCTCCACTTGTTTCAGGACACAACCACTGTGCACTGACATTACACAACACACACACACACTCACGTAGACGCTACCTGTAGGTGTTAGTCACCCCGCTGCACCAGGGTGATTAGAGTTTAAAAACATTGCAATGGAAAATGATGCATGATCAAATTCTTTGCATTGACACATGTATGACCCCACCCCCCATCACGGTCTCAGGGAACCGGAGAGACAGGTAGACCAGGCCGGAGGGAGGTGGTGGATCCTGCATGCATTCCTCCCGTCCCCGTCCCCCCCCCACCACCTCCACCGGCCCAAGGAGCAGCCCGGAGGGCGAAAAACAGAAACCAACACGCCAAACTGCGCCCAAAAAACGGCCACATTTCAGTCAAACTGACCGGCAGGGGAAACCAAACACCACAACGCAACAGGACACAATTATCTGCACACAACAAGGTGTCATGACAGCTTCGGGTGGGAGAAAAAATAAAAATGATGGATTAAAAAGGAGCAAAATGACCAGTTGTGGTAGTGTGGTGCGCTTTTTGTCACACAGACAGCGGTGTGCCATACGCCACATCGCTGCACTTATTCAATTGTGTAAAAGTGCACATTTCACTCACATTCGTGCTTATGTGTGTTTTATACATATATGCCGAATTATAGAATAAACGTTAAAGATCGGTCGATAGCTTTGGTTTGTGTCAATTCATGAATGTAAATCGCATTAAAATAGAGGAAACTAAAACATATGAGAATCTAAGTGGGTTTTGGCGGACGGTTTCCCGCACTGAGTCTAAAAAAGCGCACGCTCCACAGATCCTCACCTCTTTGACTTTGTTCCGCCGGTCCCGGGTCTCCGGATCCAGGGGCTCGTGTCCGGTGGCCCCGGGGGGTCGTTGGTACTCCACCAAAGGTAAATCATTGCCCTCCTTTGCACCTGGAGCCAAACTCTCCTTGGAAACTTTCTCCTTGTCCTTCTGGATCTCCTGTTGGATCTCCTCGGGCCGTTTCTGGAGCGTGTCCTTGGCCTCCAGCAGAGCCTTCTCGTGGTCCTTCTTGATCTTGGCCAGCACTCGGTCCTCGCTGGCGGCCGAGCCCGGGTCTCCGCTCTCGGGACCGGTGCGGGTGTTGGTCTCCACGGCGGAGGAGTGGAAGAAAACTCCGCTAAGCAGCTTGGAAGAGTCCGGCAGGAAGAAGATGGCCCCGAAGCAGAGCGTGATGAAGGCGCTGAACACCAGCAGCAGGATGAACTTCTCCGTGAGCCGGAACGACGTCGGACTGGCCGACTTCCGACTCGGCGTGGCGGTGAAAGGCAGCAGCGCGGCGGCTGGCATTTTTCTTGCTTTTTTACCTCCGCCTCCTCGGAGAGCTCGCGCTAACACACTGTGGACCTGAGTTCGAACGGCGGCGGTTATAAGACGCGTCACGCTCCGGGGCTCGAGTGGCTTCTTGTTCCGCTCGGGAGGTCCACGGTCCACGGGGGGTGTCAGACGCGACGCGGCGGCGGCGGCGCTGGAAATAAAGTGTCCGGGGGAAAGTTGAGTACGGCGCGGCTGTCCATGCCGGAGACGCTCCGCAGACAGAGTCGAGCCACACCACAAGGCTCACACAGGAAATAACGGCGGAGGGGTGGGGGGCGTGGCGTCACCCTCTGCCCAGTGAGTGGTGAGAACACAGGAGGGGGCGTGTCCCGACCAGCGTTCCGTCTATAAATCGCTGACAGCGGTGACGCGCATTTAACTTCCGCACATCTGCGGGAAGTCGCAAGAAAGTTTTATTCAATTTTATGGATGAATCTACTGAATCTATTACATTTATAACAAAACAGAAAAATTCACAAAAAGTACTATAAGTTACACAGTTCGAAGTACATGTATCCAAAGTGATATATATTAGAATATTTAATGGCTGCTTTATTCATGTGTGTGTGGAAGTGAAGTTAAAGTTTGTTTCTATACTTCAGCAATAAATCAATCAACCAACCAGTCAGTCATTTAGTCAGTCAATCAATCGATCGATTTAACAAAATTACAGTTTGAATAATTTCTCTTCCAAAAAGTAGGCTAAAGTTACAGTGTAATTGTAAATGTGTACACTAACACAGTCAACAATCGCCAGCGTCCAGCTAAAGCATTGAGTTGACCTTTAAACTGTTGGAACCATGGAACCTTCTTGGTAACAATTGTCAAAATGTACATTTTTGTATTTGCACAAACGTCTTCTTCTTCCTCATAAATCTGAAGCCTACTATCAAATAGAGAGCGCTTGTTTTTTACCTGTTTCTGTTGCCAGCAGCGACAGACTGAGGCCCTGCTGTGTCACTGACGTCTTTTCCTCAGTCGGTGTCTGGACAATATTGCACTGGCCAACAATAAGTCACACGTGCAGCCAGGAAATGTCATGTCACTGTATTTTTTTTTCCTCAGGTTTTTCTTTCCAACATCAGCTCCTATCTTTTTTTTCTTCCCAAATCTAATCCACATCCGTCTCTCTTTTGACAGATGGATGTGGCAGCCCGCCTCCTGCCGGTTGAAGAATGGGTAAATGTGAATAAGTGACACCTGAGGGCGCCGGGGGTCAGGTCCAAGGCCTCAATGTGATGAATGTGACGTTTCTCATATTTGGCAGGTTCAATAACAACCGCTGCTGGTGAGGACTTCCACGGATCGTCCTGCAGCCGAATAAAGGACATGTTTTAATTTTAAATATTTTCATAGATTAAATGGGAAAAAAAAAATCCCTTTGACATATATATATATATATAATAAAGCCAACACACACTCTCAGGTAATCCTGCTGGTCCAGGGAGAGGTCGCTGTAATCCTCATCATCACATCTGCAGTAAAAATAAATAAAATACCAACAATGGACAATTGTTACATGTGCATGGTGGAGAGAGATCCCAGCATGTCCAGCACTTGTTAAACTGCTTTCGAAATCAACACATAAAAAAAAAAAAGAAAAGTGCAGAAAAAAAATCAGTATGATATTTATTATAAAAAATAAATAAATAACTACAGCAAGTAGACTTTCTGACTGTCACCCTCAAACTCCTCCAGGAAACTTTTTTCTTCCCTGCCATGTGGCCCCCGACCTCCGTGAACCCTCTGGAAAAGAGCAAAGGGGAATTGGAGGCATTTGTTTTTGTTTTTCACTTCATTTGGACTTGTAACAAAACTGGGAGATTTAAAAAAAACACACACACAAAAACAAGGTTAGTGTGCATGAGGCGCGGAGTGTCAGGGTTAGGAGGAAGTTCACGCGTCTCCACCTGGTCGCACAAACAAAACTCCGCCAGACAAAAATCACAGCCGAGTTTGTTTGTGTAGCCTTATCCGCACACTGTTTCTAGGTTGTGTGTTGCATTGTACACTGTCTACACACATTATTCCACTCATTTTGATCCATTTCACCCAGAGTCCTCAGCCACTGTACCAATAATAAAAAAAAGACATTTAGCGTCTGTAATATTCGCTAATTAGCACTAATGACATTACAGCTGAGGCTGATCTCATTAGTGTAGCAGGTATTCAGTCATTAACATGTCAACACCCGAACTGATTGTTGTTCCACATGCAAAATGAAGGATGTCAACAAAAATCCTAAAATAATCACCTGACGTGGGACTGCGATTCATGAACAGTTCACATCTTATTTGTTTTGTAAAAAATATAAGTGATTTTTCACAGTATGAATTTAAGGCCTCAACATTTCACAAAAAAAAACGAAATTATAAAAAAGCCGCTGTACAGATTTACGCAGCCGGTTGTTGTTTTCTTAAGTTTCCTTCCTACCAACCCATTTATCATCTCACAGTCCCACAGATTTATCTTTAGGAGGAGTCGGAGCCCTAAACTGGGAAACCATCGGCCCATAGTGCCTGCCTGATTAAAGCAGCGAAATGCTGCTTACGCACCTGAGTACTAACATCCATTACTAAAAAAAAAAAAACTGTGTACAACAGTATATCAGTCACAGGAGCAACAGGAAGTAGTTTGACCTTTTTTTTTTATATAAATTGTTGTGTGGCTTTTGTTCCACCTCTGACCAGGCATGACATTCCTCATCGGCTTATTTTTCCAATGTCATGTGATTTTCTGCCCGACTCCAGTCGGAGGGTGTGTGTGTCTGTGTGTGTGTGTGTAACTTACAATAATAATGAATGAACTGAGGGAAAAGAGTCGAAATAGCTATGGCAGACACTTGTTTACTTTACTTGAAAAGAAAACCACTTATGCAGAGGTGAACATGCAACAATACAGAGTGGACTACCATTAAAAATCTCATCTATTACTGTGCGTGGGCATAAACACACGCACACACACACACACACACACACAGGGATGCATCGTTTAAATTGTCTCTGTCAGTGATCAAATGTGGAGGAAAGGAAACCGGTCAGTTATACGCAACAAGACGTGTAATTTAAAGAGAAGTGCTGATTAGAATCTGAGCAAAAGTCAGAGTTTATCCGAGCGAGAGGGAGAGAGAGAAATCAATCTTCGATTTGTTCCGTGTTCCTGTTATTGATACTGATGAGTGTGTGTGTGTGTGTGTGTGCGCTCCTGTTTACTAATTCAAGGTGTGCGTGTTTGAATGTACAAACAAAACATGCCCTCCGAGTTTTAGAATGTGCCATAAATCACTGCACAGGTACCACACATAAACGTGATGTCATTTACTTATGTTCCATCAGCTGCTGGATGAGAGGAAGAAAAAAAAAAAAAAAGTCTAATCTGGGGATGACAGGTGTGTGCGTGTTGCCGTATGGAAATTCTCTTTCTGGCTACGACAACTTGTCCACATCACGACACGCTGCGGCGCCATGGCTTTTCTCACCCTGCGATTCAAGCAGAAAATTAAATCTCAGCCCAAACGTACGGCGCCATCTCGACATTGAGCCGAGAGTCTCCGGCGGGAAAGGGGTTTTGACAACAGTCGTTTGCGTTCCGCTCCGAGGAGCTGTTAAAAAACACAAAAGACACGCAAGTACAGAATGAGTGCAAGGTAGAACATCTTCTAAAGCTCAAAAAATAAGGAACCCCTGTGGAATTCTCTCCCATCAATCTTACCTCCTCATTTTCCCATAATCCACTGGGGGGGCCTTCATATGACAATTACAAGAAAGGACCTGTGTCTTTTTTCTTTTGAAGTGTGTGTATATTTTGTACCATTTACCATCGTGATATGACGGCATGTCTAACACTTCACTGACTCCACGAAGACGGCATGTCCCAGGTAATACGAATCAAACGCACCCCGCTTCCAGAAAGTGAAAAAAAATCCTCGTCTACATAATGTAGGGCTGGTTTTAAAAATGCATACGCTGCTCTGGACGAGGCTGTTGAAAGGAGATAAACACTTTGAAGCTTGCGCGGGTTGTGATTTTTATTACCCAGAAGTCACTCTGTTCTGCTGCTGTTGATTGTTCATCGTTAAGGATGGACGGCGGCTCTCGCTCCACCAGTTTTCAGGGACAGACATTCAACGTTTTTTCGCCGATGTTATCAAAGGAAAAAATGAAGGTACCGGTATGAAGATTATAACCGGTATATTAAACAAAAAATATATAAAAATGAAGTTTAAACTGTCCCTGTGAGAGTCAGATTTGTTTTGGGCTCAGGACCGTATTTGAAATTCAACTTCACCATTTTCCACTAAATTCTCTATATATAATACTTTGTTTAACCCATAACTTCCACTACAGTGATTTTTTCCAGAAAAAAGAAAAGTACATTTTCCAGTTTACATAGAATATGAAGGTCCAGTTTTACAGAGCTCAGAGTTTTGTTGGCAGCAAAAAAAAAGGAAAAATTGCGACACCGCAGAATTTAAAATTTGGACCCAAATTTTTTTTATATTCCAAATGTTGACCTCTGCCCCAGATAATAACCCAAATAATAAAAAGAAAACGCTCTCACATGCATGCCTGTTTGGATGGATAACCTCATTTATCATCATCATCCAAATTCAGTGTGTTCCCAGTAATATCTCAAGCGCCTTTTTCTATTTATTAAACCAATATCACTGCATGTGCCCTGGGAATCCACCGTCAGCCAATCGGCTGATGTAAAATAGGCCACGCATTCATCTCCCAGCTGTTTGATGCGTCTCTCTGGGTCTTGCCACAGTCCAAATATAACCTTGCCCCAATCTGATTCAACCAACCTCATCCCTCGGGCTACGTGGACTCATTTGTGCGTAGAGAAAGAGAGAGAGAGAGAGAGAGAGAGAGAGAGAGAGAGAGGGGAGAAGAACAGGAAGTCCAGCGGAGAAGAAAATAAAGGATTTAAAAGGCTGAGAGGAGTGGTAGTGAATAGAAAGTGTGGCAAAGAGAGGCGGAGGGGGGGGGGGGGGGGGGGGGAGGATGTNNNGTGGAAGATGTGCTCCGCGAACAAGGTCACTAATTGGGTTGAGACTTGTAGCGCTCATGCGATCCTTTCCCCTCACTCCTGACAGAAATCAAATTATCTTGCAATTCTTTAATAAGAGCAAGAAAAGAATATGTTAATTTTTAATAAATGCAGACGGGGGGCCGGAGGAGGATCCAAAATAACAAGTGGACGGCAATAACTTGTTTATGTCAAGTGGATCAAGTGGACACTTTCTCAAAATGAGACAGGTTGGCAAAAATTTAAAAAGCTAAGTCTCATAATACCAAAAACAAACTGGCTTTCATCTGTTTTCAAGAATCCAAAATAACAACATTTGTCAAATGAAATGAACACAGTAAAATAGATAAAAGTCAGAATATAGCACTCGATGAAAAATTCAACCAAGACTACCACGTGTTGTGTTCACCATTTAAATAATGAATGCACCTGTGTTGCAATGGACGTTCCCGCTTGTCTGTACTTGGCTTTATATTGGTTTTACTGTCAGTGGTATAGAGTTTAATATTAATTCTGGCTCCAAAAAAAAAGATAAAACGGCTCCTCTCCCATGCCTGAGGCCAAAAGCAGATTTTAACTTTGGATTTTCGGCCACTCGGGTCCTCCACAACAAACCGAAAGCATAAAGTGGAGATGTCTTCACCTAATTGGTCCGTTGACCCAAAGCGGCGGCCTCTGCTCACGTGCGGCAGACATAGAGAACCACATCACAAATCACATTTCTGCTCACCTGGGAATTTCAATTCCAATACGCTCTCTTTCAGCAGTTTGCCCGTAAGTTTTCTTTTTCTGCCTCCAAACCACACGTGACTATAAGGAAGCCGTCTCAAACCCAGATCCTCACTTCACTTTGTGCATGCCATTCCATTAATCCCGGCTCAGCCTGCAATCATACATAGAAATCCTCCTCAGCGCGCGTGTGTGTGTGTGTGTGGGGGGGGGGGATCCTCCTCAGCTTCTCAGCAGATATTTGTATTTTTCCACACCGCTGATTTCTAGTTATTTCATATCTGATTGACATTGAGCAGCGCAACCTGCGCAGATACAAGACCGCTACGTGTGGGTTTATCACACGCGGATTAAAATGTGTGTGGTGTTGCTGGGGCCTTTCTCCACCCGCCTGACACCGCTTAACACACACTACCGCCCCCGAGGCTGTCCCCAGGCCAGAGCCCAATCATTTTCCATTCTCCCGCCAATCACGGCAAACCCGTGCAGCTGTGCCACACGAGGATTTATTTTTCATGGAAATAATGTGATCTTGTAAAGAGCTGGAAGGTCGGAGGTTAAATAATTTGGCCTTTTTCTTTTTTTTTTTTTTTTACTGCAACAATTCTGAAGACTTTAATACACTCAGGTCAAGTTGTCTCCACTCAAAAAGCAGGAGGTCACCCACAGTAAGTGGGCCAAAACAATAGCAGGCAAAAAATCCAACACACACACAAACACACACACGAACAATAGGAAAATACAGGAAGTGATTTTCAGGCTCCACAAAGGCTGGCAGAGCACTGAGGAAACAGGAGTTAATATAGAAACAGGTGAGCGTGTGATGGAGTTCCAGACTCACTGTGTCATTCAATCTGATAATCCCGGTTTACATTTACAGGGATTATCTTTAAGGCATATTTAACAGCCTGTATTATGAAGCCTCCTTTTTTATTTTTTGCTGACTCAGCGAGTCTGAAGGGTAAACCCTCACTATCGCAGCAAAGATCCAGACGTAATAAATCCTCAGGCTTCCGAGCCGTGATCATCACTTTTATCAAGCTCCACTCACAGGGGCGTGAAATAAAAATAAAATCCGCGCTGACAGTGAACTGGAAATTACAATTAAAGAATGAAAAACCTATATATAGCAATAATTATTATTATTATCATTATTATTATTATCATTATTATGATAATTGTTATTATTATTATTATTATTATTATTATTATTATTATTATTATTATTATTATTATTATTATTATTATTATTATTATTATTATTATTATTATTATTATTATTATTATTATTATTATTATTATTGTTATTATTAGTCGCTGAGACCAGTGAGCACATCTCCTCAGTGTGGTGGCTTCTCTGTTTCAATGACTCTTCCAAGTGACTGCCTCACTGGTGTGTGTGTCTGTGTGTGTGTGTGTGTGTGTCCTGAGGCTGCTCCCCTCCATTATGACTCAATCCTAGTCATGCATGTGGCTGAGTGCAAAAGCAAGAGTGCATACGTGTGTGTGTGTGTGTGAACGCACAACCACACTCTCCACCCAGTCAGCATCTGCCGCATCTGCCTCCTACCTGCTGCGCCTGTAATTCATCATCGGCCTACGCACTGCCATCACGTCCAATTATTAGGCGATTAGCAGACGCGCACAGCTAACGATGTAGCATCACTTCACATTACGATCACGGAGGGAAGGCAGGAACACGACTTAAGTGTGCCTCTACCAAAACCACCCAAACACACAGAAAAGACACACACCAAGCTTCATCCCGGCTCAACAAAACTTGGAAAATCAAATCCATCCAAATCCAAAAGCTCAATTTACCCCCAGCTTACATAACTAATGCTGACCGGTTAGAAATGAGATCAAAGTGATTATTGTTTCAATCAGTAACTCTTTGATAAATCCTCGTATTGTGTCCGTTGAGGTTGGGTTAGGGTTAGGGGCTAGGGTTAGGGTTAGGGGTTAGGGGTTAGGGTTAGGGTTAGGGTTAGGGGTTAGGGGTTAGGGTTAGGGTTAGGGGCTAGGGGTTAGGGTTAGGGTCTGGGTTAGGGTTAGGATTAGGGTTAGGGGTTAGGGGATAGGGGTTAGGGTTAGGGTTAGGGGTTAGGGTCTGGGTTAGGGTTAGGGTTGGTCTTTGGGTTTAAGCTTGGGGTCTAACCCTAACCCAATCCCCTAACCCTAACCCCAACCCTTACCCTGTGTGGTACCATTGGATGCGGAAGGGTCACTATAGTCCGGACGTAGCCGACTTCCAGGTCTCTAGGGCCTTCCTATCAAGTGTTATTCCAAAAAGGTGTTGTCCTGGCCACACCACCGACCACAAATTGACACATTTGGCTGAAGCCAACTTGTATATACTCACTCGGTGCAAAATCTGGGCCTGTTTAAACATTATTTGTGTAACTCGTCCCCAGGCACACTTCTCCAAATTTCAATTTAGTCTCACCAGCGTCCTCCGACGAATCCAGTAAAAAAAAAAAAAAAAAAAATCCATCACCAAACAAATCAAAGTCTTCTTCTAACGACATCCACCACAGCTTCAGACTGCCATTCCAACCATTTATTGGATTATTAATGTTCTTTTTTTCCCCCCCGCAGGGTTCTACCGACACGCGGTTAAAAATACATTTGTCTGCACCGTTAATTATTTTGTGTGTTTCCAAATGCGCAAAAAGGTTCCCATTGACACAGCAGCGGCGTCCCATTGTCTTCATGAATGTTTGATGTATTCATGTATTCGCTGGTATTTCAGGATCCGTTTGGACATTAGTTAAGGCTGCCGGATGCCACCGGGCTCACGTTGCACTGGATTTAAAAAAAAAACAAAGCCGCACGAATTCATTGTGCATTTCATTATCTGGCAGTGTGCGTCTGAATAATTTATATGACACGAAGTATACGGGATTTATGCTGAAAGAAGCGAGGTTATTAACGAAAAGATGCAAATATTTGTCGGTAAAGTCACGTTTTCATTTGTTGTTCACAATGAAATGTTGAATGTTCGATTTTTTTTTACTTTCAAACTGCATTCTAATATCCTAAAATATCCTAAATTCTGCAGTCGTGCTGCGAAATCAATTCAAAGGTTTTCCCCAAAGACGAAACTCCTTAAAAAACGAAAGGAATAGTTCTGAGGATTCCGACTAAAATTCCAGGCAATCAATTGAAGGACCGACGCTAAATGTCTCCACTTCTGTGGTGGGTTGAGATGTGTCAATCTGGATCCAAGTGGTCATCAGTTACCGTGGAAACACTTCAACCGTAAATGACCAGGACCCCAAAGAACCGGTCCCAAACCGAAGACAGGGGGTCTTTAGTTTAAAGAAGAAAAACTAAAAAAAATCAAACAATAATGCATAAATCCAAATAAAGGCCCCTGTTTACACAGCCGGTCTCAGGCTCCCCTGTGTTCCCCTGGATCTCCTCTTCTCTCTCCTCTTTATAACCATCAAAGGCTGGAGGTGAAATCTGTATATATGAATGAAGATGAGCTGCAGGAGGAGAGACGTGAGCGGGTTCCATAAAAAGCTGCGCGTATCCCCACAAAAATCAGAAAGCGGTTGGCTGACCTCAGAAAGTGGCTCTCACATTTGAAATATGGAAATCACTGTTTTGTCACCACATGTCAAAGAAAATAAGAAAATCCCATCGTGGCCGCCTTCCCGGGCACACGCCGTTAAAAAAGAAATATATCTATAGAACTGTGTTGATTGATAGAAGCGCCTACGCAGCAGTTATTTTTTTTGTGGCTCTAACACAATACACACTCTGATGGACATCTATTGTTGAGGCTGGTGTTACAATGATTTTCATTTTGGCTCCAACGTGCCACGTCAGCATCACTTAAACCAATAAACAAGCGGTAAACGAAGAAGACCCCGGAGGCTTAGTCAGCTTTGTCACTTTGTGTGCGTGTGCGTGTTGACGTCTTTTCTCACCGACCCCTGCTGACCTGTGGAGTTCGACTGGGAGCAAGCTGGGGACAATACACAATGGACGCCTGAGTGGCTGTGATATCCGTTTCCTGTCGTGTGTGCGTGATCTATATATTTCTATCCCTCCGTCCATGACAGCGAATAAAGAAATTCATTTCAATTTCAATAAACCAATGAACTTAGTTAAAAAACGCCTATACGTGAAAACTACGACTAAAACCTGAACTAGAACGAAACGTGTAGGGATTGTACCGTATGTGGAAGAGGAGGGTGGGTTGGAGGCGGTGCAGTCGAACACGCGCGCCGGCGCCCGCGGACGCCTCGGTGATTTTTCTTCATGATGATCCAGAATTAGTGGAGAATGCGACGGCTGCTGCGCCGCAACATTTCTGGATGCAACAGCGTTACATTGGGACAGATAGGCCCCACTGCCATGAATACTAATGAGAGAGGAGGAGGGAGGAGGAGGGAGGAGGGGGGAGGAGGGGGGAGGAGGGGGTAGGAGGAGGGGGAGGAGGGGGGAGGAGGGGGGGGGGGGAGGAGGAGAAGGTCAGGAGATGCGTCTGTGTAAAATATTAGAGCGAGAGAGAGAGAGAATGAAGGTAGAATAGAGCTTTAAAGAAAGGACGTGATGGAGAGAGAGAGAGAACAGGTAGAGTGTGGCAGAGAGAGAAAATACACGTTTGTTCTTCCTGCGTCAGCACAAATCAACAAACACACACACACACACACACACACGTTCAGACAGGGTCACTGTGTCTTTGGATATTGGAGGGATTTAGTTTTTTTTTTTTGCGGGGGGGGGGCGTCCTCAAAATCAAAAATATGATATATTGGTCAAATTCAGGCCAATTTGAATCTAAAGCAAATCAGCAAATGAAGTTTGTATTTTTTAATGAATTTCCGCCATTGAAAAGAAAACGTCTCTCCTCTGGGTGCATTTTATAACAAACGATTCACCTCCTGGTATTTTGGATTCTTTCGACCAAAGAGGCGTCAGTCTGAATTCCTGCAGATCCGTGTCTGGAATGTTTTTCTTCAGGAACCTCGTCGCCGACGTTTTAAAAAGGCTCGGAGCGAAGCGTAACACGGCTGCCGCTCGGCGACAGGTGCTGAGGAGACGCATTTCTTTCTCATTCTCTGGATCTCGAGCTCATTCAAACACACTGGTGGAACGGTGGAGTGGAGTGCGGCACAAAGTACCTTGGTAAGCTTGAAAATAACAGGTACAATAAAACATATTTTTTAAATTTATTTATCCACCATTAAATGAGATTTTTCCCGCGGATCATCCATCATTCTGCAAGAGCGGATGAATTTCTGTCAATTTGGACTTTTATTGATGTGCGTTCACTTTGGTGGCAAAACAATATTGTATATAATAATGCAAATAATATTTTCCGGGAGATGTGCACATTTTTGAAACTTTTGTGACCACCTGCTGCAGAGATTTATTTTTTATTTTTTTAATATCCTTCGATTGGTATCATAATCATAATAATCATAATCAAAGCGTAGAAGGAGAAACACTATAAACGATTCAGTTTAACAAAGGAAGTGCAGAACGACAAAATGTAGCTAATGAGCGACGACCGAACGCGGCGTCCACAAATGAACTCGTTATTCAACAACAGGATGAAGAATCACCTGCGCGGAAAGGAGTTCCTGCCAATTCTCGAATCTGAAGGGAAGTGTCGGACATGTTGAATAAAAAAAAATGAAAATAAATAAAAAATGTTCCGCTTTGTTATTTGCTCCACACCGAGAATCCGTCTGCCAGCTCGTTATTTCAGCATCCGTGATTCGTTTTTTGTCATTTCAATCTTTTTTTTTTTAACGTCGGAGACGAAGAAGAGTTTTGGTCCCAGGATGAAGAAATCAAATCTCATCAAAGCGTCACAGAGGAGGGAGTCAGAGATCCATCGCGGAGTAGATCCGCAGCAACTGTGAGAGTGAGAACTCATTCATCAAGCAGGAGGCACAGAAGCCCGGAAAGTTTGAACCAATTAGATCCAATTAACTGGACCGAGCCAGTCCATTAACGAGTCATTTGAATGACTAAATACGGCTCAACAGGGCAGATGACAAAATATATTGATGGGAGTCCAAGAAATAGCTCAAACTGAATTTTCTTCTGGGATGAACTCAAACTCCCAAAAAACCTCTCAATAAAAGTTGCAGATTGCGTCTTTTTTCGTAATTTTTTTCTCTTGTATTTTTTTTTTGCAAGTTTCTTGCATCATTTGTTTTTTTAAATGATGCCACGCAACGACAACCAACCACCATCTGTCCACGGCTGGGACGTCCCACAGGCGCATCCTCACCTAATTATAATGCAGGGCTTCAGCTGTTCCACTTTTGAAAGGCTACCAAAACCGAATAAAAATGTATACAAAATCTTAACAATGAGACGTTATAATTAGAATGAAATCCAAATTCAAAATAAAATCGTTATAAAGATGTTGGCGCAGATCCTCCTGCATCTCCTCCTCACATGAGCGGATTATGCTCGAGAAAACCGAGTCTTCCAACTCGTGCAATTCCACCCCGGCGAGGGCAGCGCGTTGACCTTCGTGTCCCAGCTGAAGGTCAACGTGATCAAGCCAGAGCTTGTTTGGAGACCGGGTGGCCAATATAAATCCAACCTTCAAGCAGTTCTCGGTCCAACCAGAGGAGATACACACCACCACCACTCGATCCTCTCAAAGCCTCGGTACATCACATACAGTACTAATATATATTTGCATATACATTATTTTCTTCTTTTTTTATATATATATACATATAAGAGATGTAGGAACCCATCACAACCCATTTCAACAGGACATGGCGGATTATAATGGAGATCCACTAGATCGACATACTCGAGTAGGGGACTGCGGGTTTCTACTGAAAATTGGAATCTTTCAATTGGAAAGAAAAATGAATCATTAAATACATCGATAAAATACAAGGATTATTCGTTATAATTACCCGTGGGCTGCTCACTGTCCCGATTCCACTTCCTGTCCCACCTGAGAACAATCCCACCCTGAAACACCAGACAACAACTATTAGACAAACGGGGAATTAAAGACTTTGATGTAAGATTATTATTATTTTGTTGGTTTGTGACACTTTCATGCTGTTGCCATTTTTTTTTATGATTATTTTGCTACAGTATTGTTGTGGGCTGCACGGATTTCGGATTCCAACTCATGTGTTTCACACGCACCCTACCTACGCTGTTTTTTAGGATTTAGAACCTCTGCACACTGTTTTGGATTCGCATCATTTTCTCCCACGGATTATATTCAAAAAATAGAAAAAATAAAAGAACTCCGCTCCCTCCACTGTGATTATGACTCTTTTCTTCTTCTGTTCTTCGTATAGATCATAATTACATCTAAAGTGCCGAGGCGTGGTGCCACTCGTTGCAGCTGCTGCACTCAGCTGTGCTGAAAAGCTCATATCCACTTACCCACGATGCTTTGCAGCTTATCACAGATTGTCCGCTCTGAGCCATAAAGTTATGTTTTTTTTTTTTGGTTTCCTAATATGCATAACTGAATAATTATCTGCGGCTGCAAATCAGGTGGACGGCCGGGGATGAGATTTCTATATCTCATTTTGTTCCACAGTTTGCCAGAGGTGGATTGTGGGAAATAACCCAAACTGTGGGGCGGGTTGCCGAGTGCGTTCTACATTATCTCTGGATCCGACGCAGTGTGTTTTTGGGGGAGAGGTGGAAGAAAAGATTCATCGAGAGGTGGAAGAAAAGATTCATCGGCTGTAGGGTGAGGGAAAAAAAAAAAAAAAAAAAAAGGGATAAACAATATCACCCTCACAGGTTTTTCATTAGCTGTTAAAGTGAAATCGTGGCCTCTCAGGCACATCCTGTATCTGAGAGATGCGGGGTTGCCATGGCGATGGGGAGAAAGCATCCGCTCCTGGTGGGACAGGGGTTCACACAGGTGAAGGATGAGGACGGAGCTGCACGCCGGATTCCTCCATTATCCAGAGTTTCACTTTTTTTTTTTCTCGACTAATACTCCATGAGTCAAGGTCCAATGTCGTGGACAGGAAGCGTTTGTCTGATTCTTTTTAGTTTGTGACATTCGTATCATTTATTTTTTATTTTTTCCTGGCTTGGGTAAAGTGGCTCTGGAGCGTCTTGCTTCGGATGTTTAAAAACGTATTCTTTTCAAATCATTATTCTGAGCTAATAGTCCAGAGTCGATTTGACTTGGAGCGGAGCTGTCATTACCCACAATTCCACTGATTTATAATCAATCCTCCTCTTCCTGCTTTGAGTATTTACCAACCAAACACCCTGAACAATGACTAAAGCTCTTTTCTTCACACAGAATAAGCATCGCACAACAAACTGGCATTTGCATGATGTCGCTTTTTGTTTAATTTTGAGCAGCTGCATAATTTCGCAGTGATTTTCTTTTTTTCCACGGTGTGATATTTTAGTTTTGTTCCACCGCTTTGACAGTTTTCTTTCCTTTTACCCATGAAAACGAGCAGAGCGGGGTTTGTATCTCAGGATTTACTCAGTGTTGTGGCGGGGTGTTTTTTTTTAATTTTTTTTATGCCGCTTGAAAATAAAACTGCAGACAATACCCAGGGCTGGGAAAAGCTCCTTAAAATAACAATAATAATGGAAAGAAAACTCAGGAAATCAGGACAAAGCTGTTTGTGGTGAAAATGCAAATTAAAGTCAGAATCTGGTCAAAAAGTTTCCCAAAAACTTTCCAGGTCGGTTCTTTGACTTTTTTGTTACTTGCTATTTCTCTTCAAATCTGTGTTTTCACTAATTTATGTATTTTAATGAATTTATGTATACATATATATATATAAGTATATATATGAATATATATAGTAAATATATTACATAAGATATTTGTTGGACATTTCCTCCAGTCAGTTTTTATTTATTTATTTATTTATTTTTCCCACAGAGGACAACATGACCTTCACGGTGGATATTCGGTTCACCAGAGGAACCACTGCAAAAAAAAAAAACTCTGACAACAAACATCACAAGAGAAATCTGCAAAAAAAAAAAAAAAAAAAAGGTTTGGCTGGATTTCCCTGTGGTGTGTTTTTTGGGTGTGTGTGGAAGTGCGTCTAAGTAAAATACACAATCACTTCGCCGCATGGGCAATAACGTCAGGCTGCGTCGGGCTCCCCGGTTGTGCGACGCCTACAGTTGAAGTCGTAAATGACAAAAAAAAAAAGAAGAAAATCTCAGTGCATCAACTCCAAAAAAACATGAGTCACTGCAGTGATTTTAAAATACTTTGCCGTTTGCACATTTTATGTTATTCGTGGTTTTACGATATACTTCATGTATCCGTCCCACTATCTGACAAATACTCACACACACACGTGTGACGGACACTAATGAATGGAATGGGTCATAATGTCGATGGCCGACCTCAGACGCTTGGGGGTGAAAACATTATGCTCCCTACACTCACACAGTAATTGCTTTTTTTTTTTTTTTTCGGTTTATTGAAATTCCTCTGGCAGACTCGTCTCTTACCTTGAGAAGTGTCCTTGGTGCGGTTGTTGTTGTTGTTGTTTTTTTTTTAGTTTGCAGAGTTTCTCGGAGGAGTCTGTGGAGTTTTGCTTTTGACACTTTAAATGTGTCGCGGATTTCTGTGGCAACGAAACAAAAAGACACAAAACAGAGGACAGGAGGATTTGGTCGATTACAGCACAACACAAAATGTGAATTAAAGAAACATGTGTCAGAAATAATATTCTGTTACTTTATGTAAAATATATATTAATATTTTTTAATAATAATATTTTAAATTCTATTATTTATAGATTTTGTTTTGGACAACATGACACATGTATATATATATATATATATCAATACATCGAAAACATATTATTTTCTTTTTTTCTCCACCTCTTTTTACTCATCTCGGCTTTTCTTTGCTTTCATCTGAAAATCTGAAATCTTTGTTGTGGAGAAAATCCTTTATCTTCATGGAACAATCCAATCTACGAGCGTCTTGTTTAGCTTTTGCTTTCTCTGGAACCAAATGAATAACTAAACCTGGGTTGGGTGGAATACCCAGAAATCCCTCTGGCTGCTGAGGAAGGGATTGGATTTGAATAATAATAATAATAATAATAATAATAATAATAATAATAATAATAATAATAATAATAATAATAATAATAATAATAACAATAATAACAATAATGCTACTAATAATAATAATAATAATAATAATAATAATAATAATAATAATAATAATAATAATAACAACAACAACAATAAGAATAATCATAATAATCATCATCATCAATAATCAATAATCAATAAATCAATTATCATTTGTGAATCAGTTACACCTCCTGAGCTCCAACAAATCTTGCAGACGTCACATCACTGTCAGGTTCTCGCAGCTTACATTTTTGATCAATAATAAGTCAATAATATATGACATATATTATCACAATAATACACACAGACTGATCAATCTACATTTAAATATTATTAAAGACCAGCAAAAATGTGAAACCTGCTCTTGGTTTCCTCCTCAGATCCACAGTGGAGCTTCTGTCTCTGGACCTGAACCAGCGTGGAATCACCAATATTGATCTGGGACGTCCGGCCTGACCTCGTCACATCGGCCCCGGGACCTTCTCCACCATCATGGAGGATCCATCCTCTGCTTGATGTTTCCACATCTGGTTCTCTGCAGGTTCCTGTGGGAGATACAAAAAAAACCAAAACACATTGATGAAGCTTTGAACTGCAGATCTCAGCGGGATGGAGGGATTAACTGGTGTGAATGGGAAGAAGTGAGAGAGAGAGAGAGAGAGAACTGGGGGATTAGTGGAGAACATGTGTTGCACTTCAGATTAACCTTCTCAGCTCTGGATTGAGGAGAAAAGAAAAGAAACAGGAGAGAGAAACTGAGATTGGAGGAGATGAGAAGAGAAAAGAGAAGGTGGAAGAAGATTTATTGAGTTAAAAAAAAAATCGAATTCAGTATTGATGTGCTATTAATCCAGGATTATTATTTCCTTTTCCTTCATTATTTCCTCTTTGGTCATTCATGGATCCTGCTCCTCTGCTCAATTATAGTTCCACTTGATATAAATGCTCATGCTGAGTAATCTATTTTTTTTTTTATAATGGAACATTGATGAAGAGCTTTTTTTTAAATTATTATTCCAAATGATCCTGCATGTCCGAGGTCGTGGCTGCGTTCCTTCGCACACAGTATAACACAAGGTTGCTCTTCCGAATTCACTATTAAATGACATTTTTTCAATCTGTAAAAAATCCCAAACTAACCCTGTTCCAGCCGGGTAATGTCTCTCTGCACAAAAAAATTAATCTCATTTTGCCAGCAAGCAAAAGCCTTCAGGACTCAGTGAAAGCCAAAAGATCTGAATCTTCAGGGAATAAAATACGACTGAGTAATAATTTTAAACGGAATTCACCTTTAGCACATTTACTGATATCCCTATTTATCCTTTTTAATGTAAACCATCAACTAAAAACACAGCGCTTCATAGAGACGCAACACATTCCAAAATCAGCTCCTTGATTGATTGATACTTTTGAATGAAGTTCAAAACCCAACTTAGATTTCAGGATGTTCAGTTTTGCGACCACATGCAGACGGTGGTGAAATAAAAATTAGGTGTTTGTTTTTTTTTTCTATGATTCCTTTTTCATTCAAAAACTCCTCGTAAGCAAAGAAGCTGCAGTTTATTTTTCCCTTCAGGAAACAGAAAGTGAAATTCGCAGGAAAATGAGGTTTTATTCAACTTGGTGTTATCGTCGTCGTCTAAGAAAATGAAAAGCATCAATATTTGAGAAAATGGAAGCACTTCAAATGAAATAAAAGTGTGACTTAAACGAGTATTAATCGTCACACCTGTTGCTTATTTACATGGTAACTGATCTAACCTCACTGGTGCGGAGGAGAGAAAAGAGGCGGAGCTGGGCTCGGGATAAGGAGGAGCATAAATGACATAACTAATATCCAATATTAAAGATAACAGATTTATGAGATCAGATTTCATCAAACCAAGCAGCAGAGGAGGATGCCGAGATCCCGAGACCAGACCAGACTGCGGCGGCTACTTACGGGCTCTCTCCCGAACGCACGCGCACCTGGACCCTGTGGATCCTGATCTATGAGCCAATTATGGTCAAACCCAGGGTGTAAGCATTCCTGAGGTGGAGAGGACTGAGCGGGATATTAAACAGATTACATTCTACACAGAGAGAAGCTTTCCATGGGGTTACCTCATGGGTGGAATCACACGCGCCCGCGCGCGCACACACACACACACACAAAACCCTCGTACATTTGGAATAAGCTTCCAGCTCTGTGCAATCTATCAGCCTGCAGGAACCGTCTCCACTTCAACAACTTCCGGATTTACGGTGACACGGGAATCAAATCCAAGCCACGGCACATTGAGCAGAAAATACAGGAGACGCGCACAAAAAAGTACGCATTTCACTATAAAATGCAAAAAGATCAATTACAGCTCTCATATAACGAACTCACTATAAATCTCAAGACATGAGGTTAAATTTCCGGTGTTATATTTAGCTTAGAGCCTGAAACTTGTGGAGTCATTTTCTATTTTATCTCAGAGGACTGAAAAGGACCATGGTGACTGGCTGAGATTTGAATAAATCAGTGCGTTTCACTGTCTGAATGTGTGTGTGTGTGCGGGGGGGGGGGTCATTAGTAAGTATTGGGATGTCGGACTCGCAGAGAATCACCTCATGATGCGGGAGAGCCGGATTGGCTCAGAGTTCACCTCACACGGCTACGCGCACCTGGACCCTGTGGATCCTGATCTATGAGCCAATTATGGTCAAACCCAGGGTGTAAGCATTCCTGAGGTGGAGAGGACTGAGCGGGATATTAAACAGATTACATTCTACACAGAGAGAAGCTTTCCATGGGGTTACCTCATGGGTGGAATCACACGCGCCCGCGCGCGCACACACACACACACACAAAACCCTCGTACATTTGGAATAAGCTTCCAGCTCTGTGCAATCTATCAGCCTGCAGGAACCGTCTCCACTTCAACAACTTCCGGATTTACGGTGACACGGGAATCAAATCCAAGCCACGGCACATTGAGCAGAAAATACAGGAGACGCGCACAAAAAAGTACGCATTTCACTATAAAATGCAAAAAGATCAATTACAGCTCTCATATAACGAACTCACTATAAATCTCAAGACATGAGGTTAAATTTCCGGTCTTATATTTAGCTTAGAGCCTGAAACTTGTGGAGTCATTTTCTATTTTATCTCGGAGGACTGAAAAGGACCATGGTGACTGGCTGAGATTTGAATAAATCAGTGCGTTTCACTGTCTGAATGTGTATGTGTGTGTGGGGGGGTGGGGGGGGTCATTAGTAAGTATTGGGGTAACTCGCAGAGAATCACCTCATGATGCAGGAGAGCCGGATTGGCTCAGAGTTCACCTCACACGGCTGATTGGATCTGGAAAAAAAAATTTAAATAAAAAAAAAAACACATCTCAGAGAGTGAGTCTAATTTTGAAGAGATCCAAGGGGATTCAATGGCGATGCATTCAGGAGACATGAGCAAGGGGGTCAGGATCATCAATAAAGAGCTCAGAGTGGAAGGAAGAGATGCATCCTGGGAAAGGCTCCCAAAAAGGGAATCCTTTTCCCTGTTAAAGACGACGGTTGTATATTGATTCATCGATAGGGATCGATAACACTCATGATCGGCTCTCTAACCTGACAGCTGATCACTTAAACCCTCTGTGACATCATCGATTTATAGGCAGTCAGATAATCAGACTATTGATTAACCATCCATCCATGTTCCAGTTTACGTGACTAACTGTCATTTTTCCCACGAGGACATATATTCCCATCTGATCGATCAATAGTTTAAATCCATATTATTATCGATGTCCTTAAACCGACACGACCAGATTCATCTCAAACCCATCTTTAAAACAAAAAAACACACCACCTTCACCATCAGACCTGGAGAACCACATTTACTCCCCAACCTTTTACGAAAAGCGCCACAATCACAATTACGCCGTCGCCCAGACAAATTCGACTTCCTGCAAATGCTAAAAAAGTCTCCATCTGCGGGAGAGTTTGGACCCACACATACTTGTGTGTCTTATGTCGCGCAAATTCCATGTTCGTACATGTATGATCTCACAGATGTTTCCTGAGCTGAAGCTATATCTGAGCGCGGCACGCGTTAAATAATTCATCAGGCTCAGCTTTGATGAAGCAAGCGCACACACACACACACACACACACACACACACACACTTTAGCAATGTGACAGTATTTCCATGTCGAACACCGACGCAGATTTGCTCGACGTGTCACAGCAGCAGGAAACAAAAAAATCTGTTCCGTCCTAACGAGAGACGACAGTTGTTTTTTTCTTCAATTTTTTAGAAAGCAAAATTTGTTCTGTGGAAATAAAAAAAATTATAAAATAAATAAAATTTCAGCTGAATTCCCACTGGGAGGTCCGGAGGGCTTCCTCCAGTGTTTCTGGCTCATTTAATCATGACATTGAGAGATTTGAATTGGCTGCAGTGATTTACTTTGAAGGCGTCATA
>JAFBJU010000234.1:301074-340415 GCA_016785305.1 Colistium nudipinnis | reverse complement strand
CCCACCCACACACAAACACACACACACACACACACACGCACACACACACACACACACACACACACACACACTCTCACCTCACACTGACCCCGTACTCTGGCTGAAAACCAGTTCGCCAGTGCGCAGCGGCTGTATTTCCGATTACGAAGCCTAGCTGGTGTAGAAGAAGAAGAAGCTGGAGGAGAGCAGCTTCTTCTTCTTCCCTCGCAATTTCACGTCCACATCGCCCGTGTGATAAATCATCACTTCGCCAAAGCCGGTCACTGGATACCATGCTTTCAAAAACGTCACCTGTGACGTGTTGCTCGGCGGCGATTCGAAATATCCCGGCACCGAATAATGGCTTTGTCTTTAGTGGAGGGAAAAAAAAAGATGGAAATCAATAAGCTGTGATCGAATAAAGTCCCCCGACCTTTTATGAAGCGCTTTATGTTCCTTCACAGTGGTAACGACGTACGTTCCTGACTCGAACTAAGAGCCACTCACAGGCCGTAGAACCGGAGTTTATTAACGTCCTGGATTTATTTGATTCCGTCCTGTTGTTAACGTCATTTCCAACTAACGTCTCTCTCTGCTTCTCCTCCGCACACGTCAGGCACAATTTACTTTTGGCCTGGTTCCACTTGCCAGCTTGAGGTGTGTGTGTGTGTGTGTGTGTGTGTGTGTGGGTGTGTGGGGAGCCGCTGCATCTGGATCAGGGCCACAAACAGTCAAAGTCCCTGAAAATGGAAAAAAATAAATAAAAATGCCATGTCAAGGCTTTATATAGAATACTGGTGATAAAACAAAACATCCAATGAAATGTACACAATTAATAATGAATTGTAATTGTAAATTGTAATTGTAATGAATTGTGTATAAATATGAGTTACACTTCTCCACATGTGTGTATATGTATATATATATATATATATATATATATACATATACATTTCTGGTATAGGGGTGTTCTTGGTACACGTGTAACATGTAACACACACATATATAATACTGTATATATATATATATCTATGAATCCACGGCTGAATATTTGTTACAAGGATTCATTGAGCTGCAGACAAGGAGGCCCAGACTCTAAATACCAATGAACCACTTCTGTCTCTTTGAATTGACATCCATACACCACTACTTAGTATTAGTACCTAGTATTGCAGTACTCGTGTCGGGTGAGTCCTCAGAGAGGAGCTCAGATATGTGCGAGGGGGAGCTGGAGGCGGAGGAGCTGCTCCTGCATGTCAGGAGGAGTCAGAGTCAGAGGAGGAACCAGGAACCTCCTGGAGGAGATCCAGAGGAAACCCACGACGCGCCCGGGGAGATTATATATATATATATATATATATATATATAAAATCTGGGCTGGAAAGCTCCAGAGGAGAAACATGACCTCTGACCCTGAGTCAGCTGCAGGAAACGTTACATAATAGGGGACGTATAGAGAGAACATGGATTTGAAGACACATATCTGGAATCCAAGTCCTGCACATTTCTACAAAAACCTGTAAAATAGAGTAAGTGCACATTTGCAACTTATTCATAATCTCAAATAAGCACAATATCGAAGAGATATGATTAAATTTGGACCATTAAATGACTGAGGGGAATATTGAGCGATAAATGCAGGAAAAGAAGCAGATCATCAATTATTGTGATTCCTCGACACTGTGTGTGTGTGTGTGTGTGTGTGGTCCAAATGTTTCCAAATGACTAAACGGCGCATAAAAAGCAGAGTTGTGCGCTAACTGCCTTTTACAATAATGACTTTCCTGGCATCATAACCATCAGCGTCCCTGATTCTCTCCAAATAAATGTTCATCTGCTGCCTTCTGCGCCCCGGCCTCCAGGATCAGAAGCTCCACAAGCGGAGGCAACCGTGTTTTTAGGGTGTTGGGGTCTCAGAGGAGATAAGTAGGGAGCAGTGATTGGACGAACTGGCCTGTAAAAAAATCAGTGTCATCTTTTAAATCGCTGCTTTATATATATATATATATTTATATATATAAACAAAAAAAACATTCACCTTCTTTTTTATCTTTATCTCTCACTTTGAAGTTCTTTCTCCTTCGCTCTCTCCAGTGTTTTTATTAGTTAATTATTCATCCACGTTTCGAGGACTCGATCAGAGTTAGTGCCGTCACTGATAACGAGTAATAAAACAAACTTTTTTTCCTCATAAACTTCGACAACATCCCTCACAGATGAAACCTGATGAAAGGGAAGCTTTGCGATGGTCTACCCGAACGAAATCCAATAAATCCTGGACTGGACCATACATTGAAATTAGAGTAAGAAATAAAATGCAAATATGCTGCAAATTGTGGATTTTAATTAGAAAGCTTCAATTCAGAGAAAAAAAAAATACACTCAAGTGAATTTGACAGAGTTGCTGAAAGCGCAAAAAGAGTACGGTGGTTAAATATAATATCTGCGCCATGCGCTAATTCAATTGAATGCAAATGAATTCCGGGCGATTAGCATCTGGCGTGACGTGTCGGGGTCTAATTAAAGCTGATAATGCTATATTTAGTCTTAGCCTTTGCTAATGACAACAGAGGTCGTACAGGTCAACTTGATTAGGTACAAAACAGGAAAATGGATGCAACTAGTATATCTGTATGTATATTATTTAAGCTTTTTCGGCTTAAAAAAAAAAAAAAATGTTTTGCACAATTATATCCAAACTGCTGCAGATATGCAAATAAAAATATACACGTGACCACTACACGCATATATATAATTCTCATATGTTCCTCCACAAAGCAGCTCCTCATCAATATCACTGAAGAGACTCTTTGTCACCACGCTGTCGTCATTATGATAAAACATCTTCCTGCAGGGAGGAAAACTAACATTCTTCATTTATCATGTTTGTGGAGCCGGGGGGGAAAAAAAAAAAAAAAAACTACACAAAAACAGCTCATCATCCATATTGTCTTTGTTTTAACACAAAGTCCACAAACAGTGGGACCATGGAAACAGAGCCAGAGGCGATGAGTCACATGACAGGACCAATCACACCAATTACTGTTATTAAATATTAACCTTTTTATATATATAGATAGATAGATAGATATATCTATATATACAGTATATATATATCTATAGATATATCTATATCTATATCTATATACTGTATATATACTGTATATATACTGTAGATAGATAGATATATACAACTGAGAAAGACAGGTATAAAAAGACCAGCACAAAAAAAGAAGAGAGAGAGAGAGAGAGAGAGAGAGAGAGAGAGAGAGAGAGAGTGCA
Source organism: Colistium nudipinnis (assembly GCA_016785305.1). Lineage (NCBI taxonomy): Eukaryota > Metazoa > Chordata > Actinopteri > Pleuronectiformes > Rhombosoleidae > Colistium > Colistium nudipinnis. The sequence goes on along the minus strand of JAFBJU010000234.1, from coordinate 337,154 downwards.
TGACGGAAGAATAAAAGGCGTGAAGGGCGAGTGAAAGGAGAGAGAGAGGCGGCCAGCCAGAGGAGATGAATGGGAGCTGTCAAGATAAACAAACAAGAGCCGCGGAGGGAGGATGACAGGCTTCCACGTTCCTCTACTACTGGCTGCGCACATCTGGCGGGAAACAACATCTGGAGCTATACAGCTGTTTATGAACTCTCTGAATGTATGGAAAAAGGGATGAGGGGACAGACAGGCACAGCATACAGCTGAACCAGCTCAGTCCACGTATGGGCCTCCAGTCCAAGTGAGCCTCGGTTACCGTGACAACCGTCACACAACTTCCTCCGACAGACACAAACAGAAACGAGGAAGAAGCGAGGCGACCCCGCGTAGGGGGGGGGGGGGGGGGCGGGGGGGGGGGGGGGGGGGGGGGGGGGCGTTCAGTTCAGGGGGATCCCGGAGAAATGTCGAGTTAAGCATACATCAGTGGAGGCGAGGCGGCGCTGTCAGGGTGAATTAATCTAACGCACACAGGATGTTTGAGTAATGAGGACACACTGAACACAGTGGAGCAGACGCACAAAAAAAAAACAAAAAAAAAACTCAAGAGTCAAACAGTGGAGGCTATCGAAAGTATTTCATTTCTCTATATCTAAGGTATATAATGTGTTCTAGACTTTTCCTCTGGTGATGGTTAACGTGAGGTCAGAGGTCACACCATGTTTTCAATGGTGTCATTTACAAATGTATGCTTTGTGTCTGTGCTGCTGATTTTTATTTATTTATTTATTTTTCGTTTTTTTTTGTTTTTTTTAATATTTAATGTTCTGGCCCAGATAGTTGCTAAATACTTTTCTAAACAGGAGGAAGACTTTGTGTTTTCATGTGTTCTATAGTAACTGTATAACTCATCTTCTTTATGAACCTGTATTATTATTTTCTCTCCTGTAATTCCAGGTTTAATTAAACAAACAAGAGCCGCGGAGGGAGGATGACAGGCTTCCACGTTCCTCTACTACTGGCTGCGCACATCTGGCGGGAAACAACATCTGGAGCTATACAGCTGTTTATGAACTCTCTGAATGTATGGAAAAAGGGATGAGGGGACAGACAGGCACAGCATACAGCTGAACCAGCTCAGTCCACGTATGGGCCTCCAGTCCAAGTGAGCCTCGGTTACCGTGACAACCGTCACACAACTTCCTCCGACAGACACAAACAGAAACGAGGAAGAAGCGAGGCGACCCCGCGTAGGGGGGGGGGGGGCGGTGTTCAGTTCAGGGGGATCCCGGAGAAATGTCGAGTTAAGCATACATCAGTGGAGGCGAGGCGGCGCTGTCAGGGTGAATTAATCTAACGCACACGGGATGTTTGAGTAATGAGGACACACTGAACACAGTGGAGCAGACGCACAAAAAAAAAAAAAAAAAAAACTCAAGAGTCAAACAGTGGAGGCTATCGAAAGTATTTCATTTCTCTACATCTAAGGTATATAATGTGTTCTAGACTTTTCCTCTGGTGATGGTTAACGTGAGGTCAGAGGTCACACCATGTTTTCAATGGTGTCATTTACAAATGTATGCTTTGTGTCTGTGCTGCTGATTTTTATTTATTTATTTATTTTTTGTTTTTGTTTTTTTGTTTTTTTAATATTTAATGTTCTGGCCCAGATAGTTGCTAAATACTTTTCTAAACAAGAGGAAGACTTTGTGTTTTCATGTGTTCTATAGTAACTGTATAACTCATCTTCTTTATGAACCTGTATTATTATTTTCTCTCCTGTAATTCCAGGTTTAATTTTTAAGTTGTATTTTTTTTTTTTTGCATGTATCTCATCTGTGCCACTACAGAGCTCTTGCAGATATTGTGTTCAAACAAAATTGTGTGTCAAGTTATAAAAAAAATGTGTCTGCGCTTCATTAAATGTGCTCACTGCCCCCCGAGAGAGAGCTATCTGCACATCGCTTCACCCCCACTCTTCTTCTTCTTCTACTTCTTCTTACTTCATTAAACTCTTCCACACAATACAGAGGACGCCCGAGCGCCCTGCCCCTAAATCTACCCCATAATCTGAACTAAAGAAAAGGAAATTCAATGCGGTTGAAAAGCATCAACTCTTTGTGACCCCGGCGAGTTCTTTTTTATTTGGGTAGAAGAAGAAAAAAAGGCCCAAAGGGAGATGTACGGTGTGGTTCAGAAGTTTGAATTGTTTATTATTTATTAAGAAATAATAATAATAATAATAATAATGTGTGTCTGAGCTCAATTATTCAAGTCAATATGAAAAAAGATGACAAGGCCACCTCCACTTAATATAATAATTCACTGCCGGCCCCCCAAAAAAAAGACACTCCCGGGCGCCACTACATTCCAAATATCAATATTACACGCGTGTAACATGAGGCACGCCACAGCTGGAACATATCTTGTTTGATGCGGCAGGATTGATGTCATCAAAAAACGACATTCATCTTCTACTCTCAAATAAAGCGTACGCAGCACAACACACACAATAACACAACACAACCAGTGTGTGTGTGTGTGTGTTTTTCTTGTGCTCAACACGTATGTTTAATAAATGCAGATGGACATTTCATCTACTGTAACGCACAGTATCTGTGTGGAGAGTGAGAGGTGAGAGATATTCAGCTTATCTTTTCTCCATCCCTCCTCCTCTTGAGTGATCTCTCTTCGTTCTCTATTTTCGCCTCCTCATCTCTCCATTTATTCACTCTTCTCCATCCCACCCTCCTGAAGGAGAATCCATCAGAGGTCTGGGATGTAGAAACGCCGCCCCGCCGCCCAGTTACATAAATCAAACGTCCCCACCCTCCCCACCTCTTCCTCCTCCCTCCCTGTTAGAAAGAGAGAGAGAAGAACTCTCCTCCTCTCTTTTTCTGAAAGTGGAGGAGCAGCTTTCAGGCTACAGAGGTCAATTATGGCCGACCATCAATTTTGCACACACTTAAATTGAGTGCCGCTCCGTGTCGTAAAGCTTTCGCCATCTGCTACATACATCCGTCATCTTTATATCTGCTGGCCCCGCCCCCTCCTCCTCCTCCTCCTCCTCCTCCTAGTTCAAGGATGGAAGGTGAACGGAGGGTTTCCCTATTTTCACTCGTACATTTTCTCCACTCAATTACTGTTTCCTGTTTTTTTTTTACCCCCTTTTCAATATTTGCATAATCACTGCTTTTCACTCCCTTCCACACACACACACCCACACACACACTTATTTAATCTCATTTTTTTTTTTTTTTATCTTAAACTTCATTAAATCTTCCCACTTGTTTCTCAGCCCACTCTGATTCTTCCACCGTGACTCACAAGTGGCTGATTCACTCCTTAAAAGAATGTGTTTATTGGCATTTCAGTTCCAACCGACAGAACAGTTGAGTACCGAATACATTTAAATAAATTAAAAAACACTGGAGTGAGCTGGTGGGATGGTGCATCACTAATAATAGCTGGAGCTCTTTGGAAAAAATAACCAGAGATGGATGTTCTCTGAATAACATACTACATGTATGGCAAAGTATTACAATACACCTTCTTTTTTTTTATTATTGGTTAACCCATTAGTCATGTTGTGTCACGTAATAACAGGCTCATCTCAAAGAGACACTTTCAACCCTGCCGATTTATTTTTTTAAACACTTACCAACATAAAAGAATAGAATAATATGCTTAAAGTGATGAGTTGATGTTTCTAATGCTCAACTGGAATTTTGCAGATATTTAGTTTGGCAACAACATTCTTCTTCTATTATTATTATTATTATTATTATTATTATTATTATTATTATTATTATTATTATTATTATTATTATTATTATTATATTTTTTCATTTCATTTCATTCCAATGTTTTATATTTTTTTAATTAAAGAATTGCTTGAATACTCTCTGAATGTGCAGCCAATGCAATTAATTACTTCCTACCATGCACCTATATAAGCTGATTAATGGCACTTTGAACACAAAATATACCTCGACTTACATCAAACACAGGTATAACACGAACAGAGTTTTTTTTTTCCTCATTATCATAATCCAGATTCCGAGTGCAGCCTGAGCAAACACGATTATCGGGAGCAGACGTGGATCTCGTGTCCTCCTGTGGTTCGGTGGATTCATGTGGAGAGACGTTCGGGAGCCAGATGCTGAATGATTCATGGGCTTGTGTTTGAGTCTCTGGTCCTGAGAGGGAACCACTGTGGGAAAGTGCTTCCTCCTGCCATCTAAAAACTCAATTTAACCTTCACTCTGCCTCCTGTTCATCGCATACCTACAGAATCTAAGATTTATTTTTTACTCTTTGCAAAATAGCTCCAGGTGGATTTCAATATGTCGCTTTCTTACCTCTGTAAATAGGCTTTTAGAAAAAATGGAAGTCAAGTGAAAAAAAAACATTCAGTCACTTCTTCACCGAAATGCATTTTTGCTTCCAGGCTTTTCATGTCGGCTTTTATATATTTTTAATGCCCATAAAAAAAAAAAAGGTACATTTCACGTTTTTTCTAAGGTGTTATTTTCGGCAACTGATCTGGTGTCCTCTTCAAAAAAGGCCATCAATTGAATATTTAGACATTAGCGCCCATTCCATCCATCCGTTGAAACACATTGCAAATGAAAAAAATTGAAATTCACCACAAACTTCATAGTTTTGATTCAAGTTTGCTGAAGCACAAAGCCAAGAAGCTGTTTTGATATATATATATATATATATATATATATATATATATTTTTTTTTTTTATATATTTTTACTCGTAATGACCATAATACCTCACTTTATGAAATATGTAATATGAGAAGAAGTGTCATATTTCCTGTATCTGCTCCTCTGTGAATCACAGAAACACTCAAATGACAAAGTGTTTCTGTGCTGAAGCTGAGACGAAAATCTCGAGACGATAAGACTGTCTGGCGTGTTAACCTCTGACCTTTGACCTTGGACACTACACAAACACAGTCACACACTGTGTGTAATTCCAAAAAATTGAATATTTTACTTCATTTTGAGGTTTGCTACAGTCACAGTTACCACTCTTGTTTTAAATATCAACATTTCATAATATATCACAGAGGAGTTTTGCATATTGATTTATTTTTAATTTTTTTATATTTGAATAAACTGACCCTAATCAAAACATCTGATCCGGCATAATTAGACGACGCTTCGAGACACGAGAGGCCTTACGATCATTTTAATTATTAATTAACACCTCATTTATTTTTATTATTAAGTTCCCAAATCAAGCCTCATCCTACTTATGTGTAAAGATATTAGTCGTAAATCAATTCAAGTTTCTGATGAGCAGTTTAACAACACCACACAACGGCAGATTTCTTTCCATGAAGCGAACGCGGCATCAAAATCAATCTCGCCAACCTTCCCAATAACGCAAAGTGATGTTTGTGGAGGGGAAACACTTGGTGCGCCCTCGTCCCTCGAGCGGCACGAAGGAAATGATCCTCCAGCTTCGTAATTAGTCTCCTCCATCTTTTTTTAATTGTTCTGCCATGGCAACCGTTAACGAATGGCCAGACAGAGCCGCCGCTGCTGCTGCTGCGGCTTTCATTTCATTTTATGATGCGTAAATGAGCCCCACGTGAAGCCCTGTGAGGCAAATTGGGATCTGAGATGACACAGATAAAGTTGGATAAGACGTTCTCAGTCAAAAAAAAAAAAAAATTCGAGTTATTTGGCAAAAATCGAGTCAATTGTTAAAATAATTATAGAAGAGGAAAGGTCGCGAAGAACACGTGGAACATTTCATTAAATGCAACATATGCACATGACTTTAGAAAGTGAAACGTATAAAGATAAGCCAAATCTCAACCTTAATATTTAAAAGAGTGGAAATCCACTTTTTTCCCCCGTGTGGCGTGACTTGTCATTTCATGGCGACACCTACACACAGAATAAATAATCATGCTGCACATAAAGAGATTGTATTTCAGTACATGTGCGCGAGAAAAAAAAAAACCTGTTCAGGGTTATTGTGCCCCACCCCCCAGGATATTTTTTTGTGGTTGACTCAGGACAGATTCTCTTTGATGGATATGAAAGTTAATTTGCCGTGGCAGATGAAACAAATCGTTTGCGATTCATCTCGTGTTTTCGTTTGAAAGAGGAAAAACAACCACGTGGCTGAAGGTAGAAATTGCATTTTAGGACTGAGGGATTCATTTTTCTTATTTGGCTGAGTTGATGGAAACACACGGTGAGCTGACATTTGCTACATTTGATAAACTTTACAAAAAAACGTTTAATTTCTCCTCTGAATTTGCTCTCATTACTGGAAAGTGAGAGTGGGACGTGATTAATCAATCACCGTGGGTCCACTGGAGAATAAAAAGGAACCAGATGCCTCTATACATATTAGATAAAAATCCTCCAACACAGTGTTGGCTGTGATTTATTCATTTTTTCTTCCTTTCTCTTTGAAGCGTTGTATTTAAAAATAAATCTAAAATCATTTCTTCTGATTCAGCAGAAGCTTTGAAAATGCCAGAAACAAAACTGTTTCAAATGAACAGTGGACAATCTAAGATGTTCTTCAAAATGTGGATATTATTTGTAAGTTGCCCCATTTTTTGGCAAAATGTGTCACCAGAGAGTTCAGCAAACATCTCATTTAGGCATCGGAATGTAAAGAATGAGCAATTTACCTTCAATGAAGGTTTTACAACCACAAATGTTTTTAAAAAAAACTACAGCGGTGTACAGGAAAAGTCGACGCTGCTCATATTTGTGCGTTTTTGGCGTACAGTCGCTGGAAGGAGGAAAATAAATAAATAAAGCGGCCTCGGAATGGGTTTTTTAGCCGCGCTGCTTCCGTGACTCTCGCCGTCAATAAAGCTGAGAGATTCAGCAGCATCACACGGAATTGATGAAGAAAGCAACATCTTGCCACTGAATTCTTAATGGATTTCAGCGTCTGTGGGGAGACGGGTCTGCTGGCCTATAAACAGGAGGACACACGCAGAGACGGGGGGGGGGGGGCCTAGATGGAATAACACAAGATTACAAATCTGGTTGACTTGACAAACGTTCAAGACACAAAGTCGAGATTAGAGTCCAGCAGCTGGATTGAAAAACCCCAAAAAAACAAAACGCTGAACGAGCAGGAATGTCAAATAGCCCCCGAGATATAATTATTGTTCACATCGTAACGTCGTCACGTGACATTCAATTAAGAAAGCGCCCCGAGAGGCTGAGGAGGAAAATCAATGCCATCATGGAGACGGGCAGGAGTCATAAATCCATGGAAGAAGTCCCCCGCAGTAATACATCTGTGTTTGAGGACGCCGTCGCCCCGGAGATGGGCGCCGGCCGCATTAACGCGCGCACACACACACACACACAGCGTTAAACACCAATTACAATCCATGGATGCATGTCAGTCACCACGGAGACAGCATCCAGGAATGTGACACTGTGACGACGGCGACAGTATAATAATGTCTGCTTGAACAATCTGTGATTATAACCAGCCCGGATTATTCTACATCTTAGGAGACGCACAAACACGCACACACACACACACACACACACACACACACACACACACACAGATCACAGTCCTACGATGCCACCATAGACACACAACGCAACTAATGTTTCATAATACCACAGCCTTTGCAGTTAGGGGGATTAACATGAAGTTCTTTAAAACACACAGCTGCATAAATCACACAAGGAAGCAACACAACAAGCAACACAATGCATTTCACTCAACAAAATGCAGCAAAACAGCAGCAGATTAAAACTCAAGAAACCAGGGAAGATTGAGGCTCCACGTGTTGTGGTGTTGTTGTTTGTGTGATGCGAATTTTTGTACTCACCGACTCACAACATCAGAGGCGCAGGCGGAACCACACGGGGACACCACAAGGACCTCTGCCTCACCCTCTGAGGTACAGACGAGAACACTCAGTAGAATATCTCAAATATATATATATATTTATATAAACAGTGCACGAGGGGAAAGGGTCAAACCTGCAAACGCAGCAGCAGGAGCCAAAATGGCCGCCGAGGGCCCCACAGGTGTTTCCCATGAGGCGTCCACGATGAGGGGAGGAGAGAATCAGGGCTGCGTTCACAGGCACCGCACGTCTGTGTTTCAAACACGCTGCACGCAGACTACAGGAGCATGTGCGGAGACGGATCGTTATCTGGACACAGTAAGATGTTTGGAGATGAGATTCTTGTTTCTCATTATCTCCTCCACAGCTGTGAGGAGAGAAAGAGGAGAAGAATGAACACTCTGTGATTTATTTTTCTTCTTCTTCTTCTCTGTGATGTTTCTCTCTGAGGTCAGCGGGGATTTAAAAGGAATTACTTCAGAGGTGGACTCCTGTCGTGTCTGTGACGAGAATCAGAGTCTTCCTGTGGTGATTTGTTTTTTACATCTCAGTCGTTTTCATTTTTTTTTCTTCTGTGTCACATTTATCAGCTCCTGGTCATGGAAAACAATGGACGCCCCACCTGGAGCTACTCTGAAAAGACTGGAACCCGCTAAGGGAATAAAAAAATAAAATTAAAAAAATCTAAATGTGTTGTTTCATTTGTCTCAATGATATATACTAAAATTATTATTATTATTATTATTATTATTATTATTATTATTATTATTATTATTATTATTATTATTATTATTATTATTATTATTATTATTATTAATAATAATAATAATTATTATTATTATATAATTATAGATAGTATTATTATTATTAATAATAATATTACACAATTCTGTGGGAATCACTGCGTTTCCTATATTCAGGAATTCCTCATGCAGCGACCCTGTTGTGTGTGTGTTACCAGTGTTGCGGCGTGCCGGTGTGTATTCCCAGGACCGATCTGGGCTCTTCGCCGTGTCACCGTGAAACTCATAAAGCTTCAGAAAGAGCTGCAGGGCCCCAAAAAGAAAAGAGCAATCGCTCCCTGTTAGCATTCAATCAGCCGGGGTTCAATAACCAGGAGTGTCTCACATCACATCGCTGCTCCGTTCAATCTGCTGCAGGACACACACACACACACAGAGACACACAACCACGCACAGACACGCACACGCGGGGTGACCCAATGTGCAATGCATAAGACATTGGATCTAACCTTATTCAGAGATTGCTCTTTTTCAATCTTGTTAAAGTGATGGACTCCTATTTAAAATGAAAGTTATTTCAACAATTTGAATAAAGCTGTATATTGTCGTAATAAATAAAACTGTTATAAAATGAAAAGAGATTTTCATTTCCTCCTCCCACAGACATGCGGCTACATATAGTATACAACTCTAAAAGTGAGCTGGAGATGGCCACTCGCTGACGCGCCTCATCATGACATCAGGGCGGATAGAACGTAACCAATCAGAATGCTTGGTTGTTCCTCCACATTTCTGTCCTCTGGTTCTCGTCCTCCTCTCTGCGGCTCACTCTCATCCTCAGCTCCACTTTTCTCTCACTGCCTCTAATTGGAGTGTGGACAGAGCTATTAACGTGTTAGTGCTCCCATCTGATAAAGGTCAGAGCCCCTTTCTCCGCTCGGGGAAGTGCGTGCGTGTGTGTGTGTGTGTGTGTGTGTGTGTGTGTGTCTGTGTGCGCGTGTGTCTTCCCCTTATTAAGCTTCACCTCAAAGGCTTCACCGAGAGCGGAGGCAGGCTCTTCCCTGATGGCTGCTAAATGCCTCAGAAACCAACTGTATTCTGGGAGTTGACCTTTTCCCCCTGAGAGAGTCACACACACACACACACACACACACACACACACACACACACACAGCGCTGTCAAGACGAGGTTAATTTGCTCCTCAGGTTGATTTCGGGTGCTCGGCGTCGGCTCTCTGAAATTGAATTTCACGCAAATTCAAATTTGCATTTGGAAAATACGACTTTTATGTGAAGGTAAAACAACATTCTAAATAATCTGAGGGGGAAAAGTCCAAACCAGAACCAGATGAAATCATCTGAGCTGTACACCGATTCTCTTGAGTGCTCCCCCCACTTCTGCATTCTTCAGATTTTTCTGAATACAGATATTGAATCGAAAGTGACTTTGAGGTGGGAAGGATTTTCAAAGGTACATCCATGCTTTTCATATCATTTCATCAGTGAGCAGGGAGGAAAAAAAAAAACAAAAAAACATAAAAGCAAAAGAAAATAAATGATCCCTTGAAAGCCAAGGTGAACTTTTTCATTCTTCCATTAAACATTCATCCTGTGGGACCTGGATTCATTGTTAGAAGTCCAGATTCCCATCCAGGACGTGGAGGAGATTCTTGATGAGCTCCACCCAAACCTGTCCGGTGTTTTATTTTTACTTGAGGAATGTGAACTGACTCCTATTGGGTTTGATTTTTTCGAGGCATGGCTGCACAGAGGACTGTGGCAGGCTGCGACAGAAACCGTGTTTCCCTTGTTAGCCTCCTTTCGCTGGCAGCCTCCTCTGCCAGTGGTATATATATATTTTTTTTTCCCCAGGTCTCTGTCGGAACGCGTCTCTGTAATGAGACCAACTGGGAATCTGAGGCGGGAAAAAAAAAAAACTCCCAGAAGAAGAAGGAGAAGAAGGAGAAGAAGGAGAAGGAGAAGGAGAGAAACAGGGAAGAATTAGGGGAAGAATAATAAAAAAAAACACAAAAAAAAAACGCTGGAGTGAGAGAATGTGACGAAAGACGAGAAGAGAGGAGACCAACTGGGAATCTGAGGCGGGAAAAAAAAAAAACTCCCAGAAGAAGAAGGAGAAGAAGGAGAAGAAGGAGAAGGAGAAGGAGAGAAACAGGGAAGAATTAGGGGAAGAATAATAAAAAAAAAAACAAAAAAAAAAGCTGGAGTGAGAGAATGTGACGAAAGACGAGAAGAGAGAAAGACAAGTGTCAAACTTTGAAGAGGGAGCCGGAGGGGGGTTTTGTATAAATAGCAGATCGCACAAACTGTAACTAATCCAAACAGGCTGTCGATTCTCAAACAGCCGCATGGCGCGAGCACACACACACACAATGCATGTGAGAGAAAATGTGAAGAAAAAAAAAAAGGGGGGGGGGGGGCGGGGGAGATATCTACGTCTCTGAAGGTCAGAGGATGTGTCACTTCAAATGTCAAATGTATTGACAAAAGTCAAATAAGATTGACATAGTGCACACAGATTTGAAGCAGCAAGTCAAATATATATATATGCATATATATTATTTATTATATATATATATATATATTTTTTTTTTATGGAAAAGGCCTCATACAATATAATGGCTGAATGGCGCTGGAGTCAGATGTCCCATTTAACATAAACCTATAAAAAGAGAAAGTCCAGAAACTCAGAAGGTCCGATTTGACTTGTATTCCCACAGGATTAAATCCCCGGTGGATTTAAAAAAAAAATCTGAGCATCAGAGGCCTCGTTGGAGTCGTTCAACATGCAGCCAGTGTTGAGCTGCTATAAATAAAGTTTAGAGGCCGGGATGATGGTGGGAGGAAATGGCGTCGGAGCTAAGTGAACGTGTCAGAAGTCAAATTGTTATTCAGGGCGTGGAGAAACCTTCTCGGCAGGGAGAATAAAAGGTTCCAAGCAAGAAAAAAAAAAAAAAAATCTCTGAAATGGGATCAGTTGCGTTCTCAGCATTATCAGAGCGGACGGCGTCAGGAGATGAAAAACATCACGTTTAGCTCCACAGAAGATAAAAACCAGCAACTTTCTCACAGATGCAGAATCAATTCCTCACAGAATATATATATATATATATATATATATATATATATATATATATACACACAGCTTGTGGTTTGCAAAATAATGAATCCAAAATTAAAACAACTGACAAAGACACAGAGTCACAAAAATGGTCAAAAACACACAAACAACAGAAATCTCATTTCCTCTAAAACTAAACCCAAAGAGCCATAAATCTTTTTTTTTTTTTTCTCTCTCTTTCTCCAGTGGACGTTTTTAGTCCGATACACATTGATCCCTTTGGAGCCCACCGGGGATGGAAAGAAAGAAAGTCGGAGGAGCGTCCCCTCCCCGATCATCAGTCAGTGCAGCTCCATCCTGAGCCAGCTGCAGGCTCAGGATGGAGACATTGGCAAATAACCGCTCCAAATCGCCACCTCACCTGGAGCGCTTTATGTGTGTTTGTGTGTGTGTGTGTGTGTGGGGGGGGGGGGGGGGGCGTGTGTGTAACTTTTCAATGCCCATTTTTTCCAGCGTTCAAAACACCAACCCAACCTTTACAGTCAGTTCCACTTTATGACAAACGCTTGTCAAGATAAATATTAAAATAAATATATATATAGAATTTTTATACGGCAGCGATTGGGTATTACTAAGATTAAGAACGCTTTTATTTGATTATTTATTGTATTTCCGTATATTCCCATAGACATATAATACACTGTGTGTGTACGTGTGTGTGTGTAACTGACCTCAGGTCTGCAGTGATTGGTCAGTGCCGAGGGCCAGGACGCCTAGGTTCCTGCAGGAGGACGTTTGGAGGAACATCCTTCGGGCCTGTGGAAGAGGATGGAAGAGAAGAACAAATGTCGCATTTAAGTTATTGTCCTACGCCATGATCACAACGCACACAGCGGTGCAACCCCACCAGTGCCGCCAAATTTCCTCCATTTTGAAGGTGACCGGATTGCGCAATTGAGTCATTCATCAGAATTTACGTCTGCCCTCAAAACCGAATGTCAACGCGACAGCTGGCGGGGCTCGAATCTGACTGGCGTCCACATGGAGTTTGATTCATTCTCTTTCCTCCAGGTTCCTCTGGAGAAAGTGATCATTTTTATGCAGATCACCATAAATATATATATATTTTTTCTATGCGCAATTGAGTCATTCATCAGAATTTACGTCTGCCCTCAAAACCGAATGTCAACGCGACAGCTGGCGGGGCTCGAATCTGACTGGCGTCCACATGGAGTTTGATTCATTCTCTTTCCTCCAGGTTCCTCTGGAGAAAGTGATCATTTTATGCAGATCACCATAAATATATATATATTTTTTCTATTGCTGACGCTCTGAAGATAAATCTGTCAATTTGCGATTTTTTTGGGGGGGGGGGGTCAGTAAGAAATCAGACTCAGATTCGGTGGCTCTGGCAGAGAGAGAACAATGACCTTCTCCAAACGGCTGGTGACACACAAGCGCGCAAACACACGTACACAAACACACAAAGGTTATCTAATAGGTCAAAGAAAGAGGTCAGTCAAACTTATCTTGTACACCTTAACAGGGCTGCACCAAACCAGAATACTAATGTGTGTATGTGTGTCTTTGTTTGTGTGTGTGCCTGTGTGTGTGTTTGTGTGTGCACTGTGGATTTTGGGAAGGAACCTTCAGTTGCCGGTGTGTGTGTGTGTCTCCGCGTGCGTGTGCGAGTCTGTGGTCTCTCAGCTGCAGTCTTGTCAGAAAACGTTTTTAACCGTGCGTGTGTCTATGTGTGTGTGTGTGTGTGGATGTGTGTGGGGGTGTGTGTGTCTGACTCTCTGCAGCTTGCTCCTGACGGGCCGATGAGAAGTTGTGTGTAGCTCCGTGTCTCTGAAGTCGTTTTCAGAGATTTGTTGTGAGGTGAAAAGTTGGACTGGAGACAAACTAATGGGGGGGAAAAAGTGTTTGATTTCATTTCCTGTCTGAGACGTTTTCTGATTGGACGACGAGAGAGAGAGAGGGAAGGGACTCCTCCCCTTTTTGGTGCTTTTCTTGGTTTGAGGCTCTGTGGATGTTTGTGAGTTTCTCTCCTTAAACTTTTTATCACTTCAAATGCACCAGTCCGTCGTTTTCAGCCAACTTGGAACGCCGTGAAAGTAATCGGAATAAAATTGGAAGGACTTTAGAGGCAAAAAAGCTCATTTCTGCTTCAAAGAGCCAAATATATTCATGTGTGCATTTGAAGGATGGAAAGTTGAATTACGACAGAAAGGACCGATTAATGTTAAACTAGATCAATCAGTTCGGGGTCATAAGGTCAAATCACCAGGACGTGTTTGTGGAGATTCCACATTTAAAAGGTTATTGAAACACAACATCAACTTGGGAGAAACATTGGCCAACAAGTGGAGTTTTGTTGTATATCCGTCTATATAACAAACACAATTTGAGCAAAAGGTCATTTCATGCATGTGCTGGATATCAGCGTGACATAAAAAACAAAAACAAATCCTCATCATGGTCACATGATGCTGCTGGAAGGAGCTGATAAAGCCTGTGTGCGTCCCTGAGAAGATTCTGCTGGCACGTGTCAATGTGAGTGGAGAGCTGGCACTGACCCCACAACACACTACATATCCCATCTGCCCCGGGAGGGACGGAGTGGATGAGCCCCGGACTCTTTGCCGGGCCTAATGGAACCGGCTGCCAGGAAGTGGAGACATATTTTATTTGATGTCGGTGTTGGCTTTGGATGCAGGAGGACATTTATCTTCAGCTCTGTGAGGCTCAGAAAGGAAAGGTTAAATATCAGTCCTCCACTAGAATACTGCTTCAGATTTGCTGCTGGAGGCATCAGTAAATAATACAATAAATACACCTAGTAGGATCAATAATGCAGAAATAGAAAGTTAGAATAGAAATGCAACGAAAATGGATCCTAGCATTCTGCAGCTGTTATTATTATTATTATTATTATTATTGTTATTATTATTATTGTTATTGTTATTGTTATTGTTATTGTTATTATTATTATTATTATCATCATCATCATCATCATCATCATCATCATCATCATCATCATCATCATCATCATCATCATCATCATCATCATCATCATCATCATCATCATCATCATCATCATCATCATCATCATCATCATCATCATCATCATCATCATCATCATCATCATCATCATCATCATCATCATCATCATCATCATCATCATCATCATCATCATCATCATCATCATCATCATCATCATCATCATCATCATCATCATCATCATCATCATCATCATCATCATCATCATCATCATCATCATCATCATCATCATCATCATCATCATCATCATCATCATCATCATCATCATCATCATCATCATCATCATCATCATCATCATCATCATCATCATCATCATCATCATCATCATCATCATCATCATCATCATCATCATCATCATCATCATCATCATCATCATCATCATCATCATCATCATCATCATCATCATCATCATCATCATCATCATCATCATCATCATCATCATCATCATCATCATCATCATCATCATCATCATCATCATCATCATCATCATCATCATCATCATCATCATCATCATCATCATCATCATCATCATCATCATCATCATCATCATCATCATCATCATCATCATCATCATCATCATCATCATCATCATCATCATCATCATCATCATCATCATCATCATCATCATCATCATCATCATCATCATCATCATCATCATCATCATCATCATCATCATCATCATCATCATCATCATCATCATCATCATCATCATCATCATCATCATCATCATCATCATCATCATCATCATCATCATCATCATCATCATCATTATTATCATCATCATCATCATCATCATCATCATCATCATCATCATCATCATCATCATCATCATCATCATTATTATTATTATTATTATTATTACTTCATGAATGTGAATCACATCTTTTCTGGATGAATCAGCAGATAATGTTTTTTTTTTTTGAGGGCGGATCTATTGCTTTAACATCCAGAGGTCTCTGAGGAGAGCTTTAACAATCTCTGCCGTCAGTTTCAGAGATTGTTTTCAGTTTGACACAGTTACCTGTCTCACTTAGCCTCCTTTTTTTTATTCAGGGGTTAGACTTCTGGAACTTTAACTCCACTCTGACAGTGTTTAACTTACAGAATAAAACGGAATACTTTCTATAAAATATATATATATATATTCTTTTAGTCTGCTATATTCTCTGTCGCTGGATGTTCAGGAGCAGGAGGAAGCTGCTCTCAATTTGTCCCGGATTTCTTTTTGGACCCATTTATGGAACACTAGCTTTTGCGAATTATTAAAAATAACAAAAAACGATTTGTGATAATAATCTCTTGAATTGAATCTCTTGATTTATCTTTGGGCAGATTACTGGAGGAATAACCACGTGAAGTCTATTAAATCCTCTGCTGCTTCCTCCTATTATCTCTGAGTGGAGTTTGGACAGCTGATTAGTACCACAGTTTATATACTGTGATGACAATAATCCTTCCAGATTACCCAGAATGCCTCTGTGTAAATACAGCAAAGCAGCCAGGAGTGCACGGCCCTCCAGCTGGAGTGTTTAGTTTGGAACTTATCTTATGGTTTATGTTGTATGTTGTATGTTATATGTCGTATGTATACACACAAGCGCTGTACACCATGTAAAATTCCTGTGTACTTGTACATTTGGCGAATAAAGAGATTCTGATTCTGATATTTCAATAAAATGGTAAAAACATTACAATTCATCGTGTGTACAGTAGGAGCTTAGTATGGGGCGGAAAATTAATTATACAGACAGTAATTAGAGAGCCCCCCCCCCACAATGCTTTTCTGCAATATGTATTCTATATTCATCATGTTTTTAATTAGGATTATGGTTCCATGTATGTGTGTGGGATGTGTGTTAATGAGAAGCTTTTTATTTAGTTATGACTTTATTAATATTATTATCATATTTAGGGGAATTAAAATAAAATGCATGAGTTTTTTGTTGCTCTTACACAGGACTGAAACCTTCCGTGTGTGTGTACGTGTATCACAAACACAACAGTACAATGTAGAGTTGTGTTTGTGATATATAGCAGGGTGACACCGTTTTTTGTTCCTGATTAGACCCTAATTAGGCTTCTAATGAATTTCCAACATAAACGCCCAATATATTGTAGATTATTTGTATATTTAATATGAACCAATCAAACTTCATCCACATTATGAGAGCTAATTAATACAGACATTTCATTTTTATATATTTTTTCTGACATGGAATAAAAGCTGTAGTGTGCAGGTGGGCTCTGACGATACATGAAACAGAAATAACATCATTCCAGAGCAAATCTCCAGGCAAAAGTTATTTTCAATAAGGAGAAAGGAAAAGAAAAAGTGTCAGGCTGTCTATAGGTAGACATGAAGGAGCCTGAATGTAATTTCAGCAGAAGAAATATGATTGACAGGCTCAGGGAGAGGGAATGATAGACACGTCTTATCTTCTTTTTTACAGAGGTGAGCAGGAAAAGAGACGGAGCGAGAAGAGGAGGAATAAAAAAAAAATAATAAAAAAAAAACAGAAATCATCCTGAGCAGAAAATGAGAATCATTTCCGACTGGGTCCTCTCAGATAAAAATGCAGCTGTATTAATCCTGCTAATGTGCCTCTTTACCAACTCATTATAACCTCACTCACACACACTGACACATGGAAAATAAACGGGACGCGGCCCGCGTGTGGTGGTCTGCCTTGGTTTTCATTAACAGCTCTTTTTAAAAGAAAAAAAAAAATCACATTTAAAATCTTCATGCTGGCAGCATTTTTTTTTTCTTTTATTATTTGGGATTTTTTTTCCAAAAATGGCATGACTCGAGTAATAAGGAGACTAAAGTCGTTCTGAGTTTGTCAAAAGCAAACCCAGGAACTTTTTTGAAACCTTCCAAAATGTTTTTTGGCAATTATAACAATAATCATTTATTATTTTCGATGACATATATTTTGTTATTATATTATGTTATTGATCCTATTATTTTTCTTGGAGTAACCATCTCAGTATCCTCCAGTTGTAACAAGCAGTAACTAAAACAGTTTCTAACGATTATATTTCTTTCAAACAAAAACCTGAATACTCTGCTGGCTTTGCTTTACTGGTCTTAATCTTTTGGCTTTTAATTATTAATTCATTCCCACTTTGTCTCTGGATTCAAACGATGAGAGGCAGAAACACTAAAAAGATGATTAGCCGAGAGAGAGAGAGAGAGAGAGAGAGAGAGAGAGAGAGAGAGAGAGAATGAACTCGGCTGCTTGAGGCTGAGAGATGAAAATCTTCACTTGATCTCTGAATTCAAAGAAACATTTTCCCAAAAGTGAGAGAGAGAGAGAGAGAGTGAGAGAGAGAGAGAGAGAGAGCGAGAGAGAGAGAGAGCGAGAGAGTGAGAGAGAGAGACTCCCATAAACACATGAACGACGCTCTCAGCTGTTAATCATAGATTATTAACATTTATATTGAAAGATGAAGCCCCATTAGGAGGCAGCTGGTAAATTACATTTGGTTAGGCCTGTTTGTGTGCGTGTGTGTGTGCGTGTGTGTTTGTTTGTGCGTTTGTGTGTAGAAATTCCGATCCACTCAACTATTTATGATGCGGTTGTGTGGGGAACCGAGAGAGAAAAGTGCTGCTGACATGCATCTGACAACAAAGACATGGTGATGTGGTGTGTGTGTGTGTGTGTGTGTGTGTGTGTGTGTGTGTTATGTTGGTTGATAAGACCTCTCCTGTCACGTGGGGTTAGAGCCGCGGTGATAATTGAGCGTGATCGATGACGTCATCGTCAATATCAATATCCTCAAGTGACGCAGAGTTTTCCCACACACTGATTTATCGGTGGCAGCTCGCCCACAATGTTAACCTTGAACGCAACATATCGATTTTTTTATTTATGATCACACGGCGGCGTGTCCTCGCTGCTGCCGACACACGCACACGCACACGCACACGCACAATTTGGCAAAGTCTTAGTTTGGCCACTCTCTGAGACTGACAGCTCCTCCCAGCACGGAGACAGAGGACAAACTGAAGGACTGATATATACTATAAATATACATATATACTGTATATAGTGTGTGTGTGTGTGTGTTTGTGTGTCTGTGTGTGTGTGTGTGCTATGTCATTCCTTTTTCCATTTCAAATTTCCTCTCTGTACAATGTCTCATACATCATACAGTAATTCAAGTCCTGATGGTTTCCACGACAGCCACATGCTGCTGTCTTACAGCAACACGTGTGTGTGTTTGTTTGTGTAGGTGTGTGTAGGTGTGTGTATCGGACAAAAATGGCTGCCTCTCCCTCCTCTCCGCATAAATCTGCCAGCGGTCTGGTGGCTGCAGCAGCGTCGGAGATGTACCATATGTGTGTGCGTGTGTAGGTGTGCGTACTATCTGTGTGTGTTTGTGTGTGGCCTGTATGCAAAGCAGGACAACAGGAAGATGTCTTTGAAGTATCTGTGTCATTTTTTCTTTTTTTTTTTCTTTTTGAATGCATTACTGGGGAATAACAGATAGCGTTAACTCATTCTGGGGCTCAGGAGCGGCGATGGAGTCAAGTCTCAATCTGCATACATGAATGTTAACAGCTGCATTTTACCGAGAGGCTCTCCGGGGACGAGAGGAGGAGATGTTCCTCAGACCGCCAGGGAATATATGGTGGTGAATATAAAAAAAAAAAAAAAAAACATTAAATCAAAAGAGGCGGATTTTTGAAATTGCAAACATCTCACTCTGAGGAATATCATTTTATTTGTATTTTTGTTTTTAATAAACAAAAGTGGTCCTGTGTGTGTGTGTGTGTGTTTTGTGTGTGTGTGACACAAAAATCATGACGTCACACAACCACCATGGTGTGATATTATGTGGATTGTGGCTGTGTGTCTCCGAAAGCGACCAGCTGGAGGATTCTCTCACACGCTGATGAAATCACAAGACTCACCAGTTCACCGTCTGTCTGACCCGTCTGCGGTGAGACAGGATTGTCCCCCTTCACCTCGGTTACCGCGGCGACCACTTCACCGCGCCGATGATTCCGCCTGGAAAAGAAACTCTGATAACTGATGCCGGGTGCTCCTTCTCATATAAAAATAACTTTTTATTATTGTTTTTCTATATACCTCGATTTAAGCAGGTTTGTGCTACATTGTAGCCAAAAACACTTTTATCTCACACTTGCATGCGCCGAGGTTAGGACTGAAATATGAATAAAATTAGATTCCACGGTCTGACCAGGCTGTGGTGGAGGTTCATGTTTATGTTCTGATTTTAAGTAGTGGAGATAAATAAATCCTTATGAACTTTTTAGATTTTTTTTATTAGGGAGCAGGATTTATTCCTACAGACTGAATCCTGGAGAAAACGCTTCATTCGAGTGTGGTCACTTCTTGAGTGAAAAACTGTGATTTCATTCTCTCACATATTAGAGGTGGACACCGGTGCGCAGGTGAGTTGTTGACGCGGTAACAGGATGTTGAACAATAACAATCACAGCATCACACCCCAGTCCCAGCTGGAATAACCCAGTCATACAAGCCAGACTGTAGGACAGAGTTGCATGTAGTGTGTATATTCTGTACACACGCACGCGCACACACACCCAGACACACACACACACACACACTCACCAACAGCTCCCCGTTGACGTGCTGAGTATATTTCCCCTGCTCTCCATGTCTGGTGATTTGCACGGAGACAGTCTGGCTCTGTTTTATTGCTCTAACTGGATCGGATTGGACTTCCCATCCAGACGGCGCAGTTTTTATTTCTCCCCGGGACCACGCCAGGGGGGCGGAGCTTCTGCCAACAGCAACTATTGATCAGGATAAATCGCATTATTTAGTTCTTTGTCGGAGCAAAGAAAGAAAAAAAGGGAAAAATATGAAGACATCTTGTTTAATATTCATGCGGCCGAATAGTGCGGCAGGAATATTTGAAGAATTTTAATGTGTGCGACGGTGAACATCCTCACCTGTCACAGAGCGGTGATTTTCTTTATGACATCATGGGCGCAGTGATTTAACTCACCATAAAAGTGTGGAAGGAGTTCTGGAATGATGAAAATGAGATAAGTGAGCGGAATTAAGTTATTCATATTCTCAGGTGTTATTCATCAGAATGAGTTTCGTGGGGAGACGCAGGATAAGTTGAATGGAGTCGGCTCAATTCGAGTGCAAAAGCCTTATGCACATTCATTTTGTAATATAAATAAAAGAATATCTCTATTGCGCCAATATAATTCATCGGCTAAGCCCCAAACTGAAGAAAGTGTGCGTAATAATCGTTTATGATTCTGTTTTGATGTATATGATGCAACCAGCGTGCATAAATAAACATTCGAAAACCTTCTCAGGCTCCACAGAAGAAACAGCTCAGCGTCGGAGATGTTTTTTTTTTTTTTTCTACCATTGCAAAGAAATAAAGGGTTTTAATCCTCTTGTCCCTGAGACACATACTTTGTATTATCATTATTTTTAATAAACAGGTACGCTTCCTGAAGCCTCTTTAGATATTAAAGCAGAATCTGTCATTGAAACAGTGGGAGAGTCTGGTGGACTTTTATAATACTAAAAGTAATATCCTGTATCATCCCCCCCCGTCGCTGGTGAAGCTACACACCTCTAAATATTTCTGTCAGGACATATTACGGAGTGCCTCAGGGTTCCCTGGGCAGAGCCCAGAGTTTCCTGTTATCATCGTTTCCTCACTCTGTCGCCGTCTAACCTGCACACGGGACACGCTCCAGTGTGTAGACACAACTTCAACTCGGGTTAGTGGTGTGGTGGTTCACAAATATTAGATCAGACACACACACACACACACACACACCCCCCTGCTGCCCCTGCTGTTGAAAGCGGCGCAGATGGCTCCTAATAATCCATAATGCAGAGGCCCATTGGTGAAGTGGCTCTGTCAGGCAGTCCATTACTATAATGCTGGAGATCTGAGGTGTGCACCTCACCACTCAAAAGCCACTTTTCCTTTCTTCCATAGTCGTAGTCGAGAGGAATTTTTTGTATTTATTTTTTTTGCCTTGATGTCAAGCGCAATTTCCTCACTCGTGCCTTTCCCATTTGCTCCTATTATCAGTCAAACAGAGAGGGACACAGATGGGTGTGCAGGTAGTGGACCACGGGTAGATGACCCTGTCTGAACAGCTAACATCCCAAAAAAAAAAAAAAAAAAGAAGAAAGCTTCACAGACACACCGGGAGTGCGCGCGCGCGTGAGAAAAATCGATACGTTGGACGTGGCGCTATAAAACTAAACGGACGTCTCTCGGCGTGTGTGTGTGTGTGTGTGTGGGGGTGTGAGCTGACGAGGTTCTCTGAAGATTAACACACACTGATGACAGAGTCAGATACGTCCCGCAGGTTCCACCTGAAGAAATATGCGGGATTACGGAGGTTTATCTGTGTAAAGGGTATTATTCTGCACCACGCCGGAGAAAGGTTGGATAAAAAAAAATAAAAAAAAATACAACTCCTGTGCTTTCAACCACGTCTCATGGTCTTTAACGCTTGGAAGAGCAGTAGAGTTATGTTTTTTTTCTTTTCTTTTTTTTTTAAATCAGCCCAACTGATGGAATGTTGAGTTTTTTTTAAATCCGTGTGTAGTGAGGTTTCACATGTGCACCCCATGCCTAGAGATTATTTTTGAAAATGGAGTTAACATTAGTTGGTCCATTATAAATCTCCTCCAAGGTCCTTCGTTTCATCTATAAACCGTCCGGCTCAGCACAAATCTTGGCTGGAGGTGATCGTTCTGTGTTTATGTAAAAATATAGAGGACACAAAAATCCAATTTTACTTCCAACTCTCAAATACTGACGATGGATTTGGCTTCAAAATTTGCAGGACAGTGCTCTTTTTTTGGTCTAATAAGCTTTTACTAAGGTCAACAACAGTTGCGTAAGGATAAAAGTGTGTGAGGATCATATTTGCTGCATCCTATAAAAATATATATAACATTTTTTAGCTTTGATGTGATTTACACATAAAGTGCAGCAAAAAAAATAAAATAAAAACTGGGATTGACTGTGATTAACCATAATTAGACGTGCTGAGGGAACAGCTGTGATTGATATATCTGATCAAGTGAAAGTGAGCCAGATTAGAGATGCTTTAACGTTCAGCGTGATTTTGCCCAAAAATCTCTATTTGCGAAATGGAAACCTCTCCGCCATGAACCCCTTGACCCTGGACATCAGATCGACGTTGGAACCGGTGATGGACCATTGGACCATAAAAAGCCACAGAACAGTTTTAACTTCTAGTTTCAGACTCCGATCGTTTCATTTTCTGCCAGAGAGACTTCAGAGGCGCAAGTGCAGCTCGTGACACGTTAAACTTCACCTGGTGATGAAACATCGCGTCCTCCCGACCTGAAGGAGCTCATCCCCCTCTTGAATGCCACCCACGGGAGCGTCTCTGGGAAGAGAGGAGAGAAAAAAAGATGTCAAGACCTCGGTTGTCATGGTTACGGTAAAGAAAATGGAATGAGCTGATTTAAAAGAGGGAAAAAAAAAGACAGAGTTACATTCGGTTTAAGCAAAACTATTTTTAGTTTAGCCCTTATCAGCTTAGAATAATCTGTAAATAATATATCGCCTTTTAATTGTGTTTTTTTACTGTCTTGATGTATTATTATTATTATTTTTTTTATTATTATCATTATCATTATCATTATCATTATCATTATTATTACATCATTAAATGAACCATCCATGTTGAGGTGCTCATCATTGTTTAAGATCCAGGGGATGAATTTGTCATATTGAATCGTTATTTTCGGAATAACATTGAATGAATGAGCTGACCTCCCGTCTTTGAGCTGTGTAATCCTGATCTTTTTTAGTTGTTTTTATTTCATTTTTTTCAGCCTCTGGGAGCCGGAGATGAATATTTACTTGAACAGGTCCATTTGTCATGAAGCTAAAGATCCACTGCACAGTAAATTCCCTTTTTTTTGTGTTGTTGGAGCTATAGTGATGAAAGAGGAAGTTCAAAGTGGAATCTGACGTCTGCAGATGGATTGGCCATGACGTCCTGGTCCTGGTCGTGGACTGAATTTGTATCCTCTCTGGGATCATCATCATCATCATCCTCCTCCTCACATTTCTCCTCCTTCCCTTTTTTCTTTTCATGTTCCGCTCGGGCCTGAAAATCTTTATTTCTGAGATTCCTTAGGGGAATCATTAGAGGCCTTCAGTGTCACTCCAATGTTTAAAAAAAAAAACACAGTCTTTGAGTTGATCAAAAGTGGAGGAGAGAGTGAGAGAGAGAGAGAGAGAGAGAGAGAGAGAGAGAGAGAGAGAGGAAATGGCGAGGATGGAGTTCACAAAGAGGTCTATAGGAAAAAGAAAAAAAAGTAGATTTAAATTAAATAAAAATAATAAAATTCAGCTTTTTCCCCCTCTCCGGTAAATCCTTTGTGAGAAACGAGTGGTAAACATTTCCTCTCCTCCTTTTTAACCTTCCTGTATCCTTCAGCCTCTTCTTTGATCCACTCACATTTCTCCTCCTTCCCTTTTTTCTTTTCATGTTCCGCTCGGGCCTGAAAATCTTTATTTCTGAGATTCCTTAGGGGAATCATTAGAGGCCTTCAGTGTCACTCCAATGTTTAAAAAAAAAAACACAGTCTTTGAGTTGATCAAAAGTGGAGGAGAGGGTGAGAGAGAGAGAGAGAGAGAGAGAGAGAGAGGAAATGGCGAGGATGGAGTTCACAAAGAGGTCTATAGGAAAAAGAAAAAAAAGTAGATTTAAATGAAATAAAAATAATAAAATTCAGCTTTTTTTCCCCTCTCCGGTAAATCCTTTGTGAGAAACGAGTGGTAAACATTTCCTCTCCTCCTTTTTAACCTTCCTGTATCCTTCAGCCTCTTCTTTGATCCAATGAACCTTAACGCTGTGATTTTTCTCTCTCTCTCTTTTCTTCTTCCCTCCATCCTCTCATATTCACATTACTCCTCCAACTCCCTCCAACCTTTCTTTGATCCACTCTCTCTCTCTCTCTCTCTCTCTCTCCCTCTCTCCCTTTTTTTTTTTGCTGACCACTGCGGAAGCTTTTGTCTCTGTGCTTCTCGGTGAACGTTCGCCGTCCAAAGGCCCGGGTCTTATCTTTTTCTAATTACCCAACGACGTCGTCAGCGCCACGAGGAGGAGGACAAAGAATGAAAAGGAAAAAAAAAAAAAATTCTTGGAGGCTGAAACAAAAGATGCAGAAAGAAGGAAGACGAGTGGAGGAAGAGAAGCACGCTGTGATTTTTTTTTTTTTTTCAAGCGTTGCAGAGCTGCATGTGCTGGCAAACGTACATTTTAGTTATTTACACCAATTTGGAAAAGATTATGCATGATTATAAATAAATAAGAAGAGGAATTAATTAATGAATTAATAATATATATATATATATTTTTTTTTTATAATACATTTTGCTCTAAATTTGTGATCCATCACTTCCTGTGTGAAGATAAGTGGACTGAGTAGTTTCAGTGCAGCAAAAAAAACATGGTGCGTTGTTGTGTAAATATATATATATATATATATATATTTTTTTTTATATTACATTTTGCTCTAAATTTGTGATCCATCACTTCCTGTGTGAAGATAAGTGGACTGAGTAGTTTCAGTGCAGCAAAAAAAACATGGTGCGTTGTTGTGTAATCCCACCGCGTGCGCGCGCGCGCGTGTGTGTGTGTGTGTGTGTAATCCAGGCGTCACTCTAATCTAATCTCCCAGGAGCAACTCTGGTTCTCTCCAGGATCGACGGCCCGAGGCCTCGGGAGCCCGAGGCAAAGACGGGGAGCCGGATCAACACGCATGAATATGCATTAACACACGCCCACGCGCGCACACAATGGAGACACACTATTACAACTGATGTCTTCACCAAGAAAAACCCACTTTTTGTCCCTCTTCTTCGTCCTTTTCATTTCCTTTCATATTCAGCGCGCAGAGGGACACAGGCGGAGAGAGAAAAATGATTTCATCTCATTCACCGTGGGAAATCTAGTTTTCTTCGCTCTGCGCGTGTGTGTGTTTGCGTCGGGTGTAACATATATATCAGGTATATTTCTACAATTACATTTTGGTCCAATATGATGTGGAAAGTGTCGGAGACACTGAGACTATAAGCTGTTTTCGTAAATAACCCCTCACGGAGGCCTCGTCATGTATAAATAGTTAAGTTAAATAAAGTTTATTAATATAATATATATATATTCATTCAATGGATTAAATTAAAAGATACATAAATGTGAAGTTGCTCTGTTAGTTTTTTATTTTTATTTCTAATAATTTATATATAAGAATTCCATCTTGGGAACATGAAGACACATTACCGCGTGCATCGGTTCACATTTAAATTTAAACTCCTTAATTACATTTTGCATCTCATTGCCTTTTCAATCAAGTCGTGTTTGTGTGTTTGCTGCTTTTTGTTTATCTTTGTTCATTAGGACACAAATTATGAGAGTTTTTTTTCAAATCGCACAAAGTGGAAGTTAATGTCATTTGACAACTTTATGAAGTACCGCGGAAATAAATCAGCTCATTAATTTTTAGGATGAATATACTTTCACTGCGCCCAGTGTATTTATCCTCTTTCTTCATCCTATGTGCTTTTAAAATGAATACATTTTGATCTTTCACAATCGGTCACACACACTTTTTTTTTTTGTCAATAATACAAATTGTGTTACAGCCTTGAAGGCGACAACACGAGTATTGACCCTCTGTGTCGGAGAGTCAGAAGGTAAAAGAAACGGGGATGGACTGGGGTTATAGATATGGAATGGGGAAGCCATGTGGAGGATAAACACACACACACACACACACACACACACACACACACACACACAGTAGGATCCTCACAACAAGCGATACATCCGTATTGATCAGCGTGTCGCTGCGATAACTCGCACTTGCCTGTGACTCGGGAGCTGTAAATAAATATGAGATATTTCTAAAAAATATTTCAAATGAAATCAGCTAATTATGACAGTCTGTGTGTGTGTGTGTGTGCGTGTGCGTGTGGGCGCACAGAGAGAGGAGTGACAGTTCTCTTGGCATCTCAGACCTGAAGGAGACGACTTTTATACACAACCAGGAGTGAAAAAAAAAACACTTTCAGTCCATGTATTTGATATCACCAACATATCCTGGGTCTTCTAAAATCATTCCTGTCTGGGACACAAATAGTTTAGAAATAAACTTCCAGGGGGAGGGGCCTATGTGAATACTTCGAAGCCACTTAGCTTCTATTTTCAAAAATCCTTTTTGCTCTAATTTAAGTTTTAACCGGGAACTAAACCCCTAAAATCAGTTTAGCGGCTTATTCCATCAATAAGAGAAGCATTTTTTTTCCCCACTTCCTTCTGCGATCAACACACACACACACACACACACACTCACACACACTCTTTTTGTTCTAGTCCCTTTCAGGATCAGAAGATACGTAAAGATAAACGCAGCTGTTCCCCGACACCGCCGGACGTCTCCCGAACGTCAGACAGCCAGCAGCCGGTGATGCCTCGGCCCTATCTCTCTCACATATTTCAAGGGGTTATCTGCCACCCTCTACACCTCACAGGAAGCGGCGCGCGTGAACTTCCTGTGATGGAGGAGTGGGTCGGCGCAGGTGCAGATCCAGATATATATACGCCTTACGGCCGGGAAATCTGTCTCTGTGCACTGAAGATAAACCACAGAGAGAGAGGAAAAAAGAGAGGTTATATATATAGATATATATATATATATCTATATATGTCTATATAGATATATATATACAAATATATATAGACGCCACAGATCACAAAATATAATCCTACCTGATCTTCATGAGAGTTTTTACTCCTGGTGCAGTGATGAAGATCCTCCGAAGATGATGATGATGATGCTCCAGGTCCGGGGGGAAAATATCCTCAATGTGTCCCTGCAAGTCACGCACACGCACACGCACACACCCAGAGAGGTCACAAAGGTCCTGATGTTGATCAATCATTTTAACACTACAGCCTCTCTTCAGATTCCAGAATATATAGATATATATATATATATCTATATATGTCTATATAGATATATATATACAAATATATATAGACGCCACAGATCACAAAATATAATCCTACCTGATCTTCATGAGAGTTTTTACTCCTGGTGCAGTGATGAAGATCCTCCGAAGATGATGATGATGATGATGCTCCAGGTCCGGGGGGAAAATATCCTCAATGTGTCCCTGCAAGTCACGCACACGCACACGCACACGCACACACCCAGAGAGGTCACAAAGGTCCTGATGTTGATCAATCATTTTAACACTACAGCCTCTCATCAGATTCCAGATTCTGGGCCACAATTGTTGAATCCGATGCCAAAGTATAATTTCATGAGGTCGTATTCTGCAACATAAAAAACATCGAGTCTGAGATTGATCCAGCTTCTCACAGTGAAGTGATTTTTTTTTTTTTTTTCTTATGGATTTGTGAGAATGTTTTTTTTTCTCTCTCTCTCAATAACACTCCGTCCCCTTGCTCTGTAATCGATTTTGTTTTTTTTACACATTTTATTATTTTATTTATTATTTTATTATTTGTTATTTATTTATGAGTTTTTGTCCATTAATAGACCTGGCTCCCTGCACTGACTCGTTCACTCGTAATATATACAGTAGGTATACAATCATATACATATATATGCAGTACATATATATATATATATAAAACCCTAATATATATACATACAGTATATGTGTATTTTGGCGTATACATCCCGACTGTCCATGTGGACAAGAGCACTGCAGCACTTCGTGTTTATCGTATGTGTGTGTTTTTGTGTGTGTGTGCGCGTGTGTGTGTGTAAGTGGCCCCTCAGAGTCCCTCAGGTTCAACTCCCACTAACGCAGTTACGCTGTCATACGATTCCTGGCGTCAGGAAACTATGGTGAGGTTATGACTGAGGAATCGGATGAAATCAGGAGAGTGATGCATCGTCTCTGCTTTGATGAAAGTTTGTGGTAAATAAACCAACAGCTGCAGTTTGTGTGTGTGTGTGTGTGTGTGCGTGACACAAAACTCAGTTTGTCACCACTTCACTGTAATGTTGTAATGTTCCTGTCCGCATCAACATCTCCTCATGTTCCTTTGACTTCAACTCTGTTTTGCTCTCGAGTGGATTTTCAATCCCTGCTTTGTGCGTGTGTGTGTGTGTCTGTGCGTGTGTGTGTGTGCGTGTGTGTGTCTGTCTGCATGTGACTGACAGCCTCTCAGAGGGACGGAGAGAATCGAGCAGCAATAATCCACCTCACACTTCCCCGGATTTCACACTGAGCCTCGGTGAGTATACTCTGAATTATGAGCTGCCAAGGGAATTTCACACTAACACACACACCAGGGGTCCCGAAGAAGTTAACATGTGTGTGTGTGTGTGTGTGTGTGTCTGTGTGTGTGTCTGTGTGTGTGTCTGTGTGTGAGCAATTAGATGATTGATGATGATTGATGTGACTGCTCGGGAATGAAAGAACGCGCAGGCAGACGCACACACACACGCATGGCCGCAAGCATGCGCACGTACACACGCAAACACACACGCAAGCACGCGGGCGCGCGCACACACACGCATTCAGACCGCTCACCATCAATCGGCTAATTGCTTTGCACTCCAGTTCGCTGAGTTTGATGATTGAATCACTATTCAATTAGAAAACAGAGCTGTTCTCTATAGTCCCGTAGCCTCAGACACACACACACACACCCACACCCACACACTCACACACACACACGCACCCCGTGGCCCATGCCCTGCACTTTTTTCCCCCCCAGTTACCCCACTCGGTCGCCATGGTGACAGCGGATGGAGCGCGTTGGGGCTCTAATCCTTTATACATGATGAAGAGCACGATCAATGAGATTATCTCCACTCTCTGAGATGAGGAGGAACCATTTCCCCTCATCACTCTCAAGCATCTCCAGAGGGAAAAAATAAAAAATAAAATAAATCAGGGTTCCAGCAATATGGGCAAAGATGATCAGAGACTAATCAAACCAGGTATGAGTCAATGACCACACGGACACTGGCCATGTCCGACAGAAAATGGGAAATATGGAGAAGTGGGTTAAATTGGAGAAATAATGATAAAACTCTTGTAATATCATATATATATGATATTATATATAATACATTATATACTAGAAAATGTTTAACACTTTCCTTTAAAGTTTGATTTGACACACACACACACACACACTGTGGAAAATGTGAAACCAATACGTAAAACCATAGATTAGTAATAGGTTTATCTTGAGAGGAGATGAGCGTCTCTGTCTCTCCCCTCTATCATCAATGATTTCCTCCTTCTGTTTTCATAGACGCAGCCATGAGTGAAATTTCCAGATTTGAGATCACCAGGCGTGAAAGAGCTTTTATATTTAACGATGCTGCGGCCGTGTCGCTTTATAAACACAAACACACACAAGTTTGCTATAGTATGTGTTGCAGTTGTGGTTCAATCATGTTCATTCCATTGGAAATGGAAGTTGGCTAAAGCATTCCACAGAATCTGGTAAAAGACAAAATGTGTCCAAAGTGTTTATTATTAGGGGTTTTTCTTTGAGGTTATTCTTTTTTTCTTCAACATGAATACTCAAATTGCGGAACATTAGCCCAGTTTCACCCCTGAAGCCCCAGATTTGGTGTTTTGTGAGTATTTATGCAGCCTAACATCTTTCAGGATCAAAGCTTCGGGCTGTGTGTAGAGAGATACACAACCAGTATCGCACAACTTTACAGTCAAATATATATATATATATAAATAAAAAAGATCTTATAAACAAGTGTTTGCCTGCTGCAGTCAGCATTTCCAATGGAAATCCCAACACTCATTAACTTAGAGATGTTGCAGGCTTGCACTATATTTTATCAGATTCTCTAAATGCACACACACACACACACACACACACACACACACACATACGGATAAACCAGAGCGGAGTAGAGCCGCGTTGGCTGTAATTAATCAGGGACTCCATTTGCCGAGCAGAATGTAAAACAGTGGATTTAAATGGGCAGAGACACACACACACACACACACACACACACTCTGCGCTCTCTCTCTCCTTCGGTTTAAAAAATAAAGTTTCACTCGGAGACAAATGTGTGATAAATGATGGCGATTGATTATTTTCCGATACGTGCGAACGAGTTAAATACATTAAATCCTCTGCGTCTTATCTCAGTTCCTCATTAGTAAAGATCAATGTTGGTCCAGATGAACATTCCCGATAGAAGCTGTTCATTTCTATCAGCTGACGGCGGCAGATTTTATCTTTTCTTTTTTCTTTTTTTTTTTTTACTAATTAGTGTTCATTTCCACAGAAATCTGCTGACAGGCCAAAACAAATTAAACGTTTAATCACCCCAAGTCACATGGTTTCTCTGGTGGAGAGCAACTTACTTTTTTTTCCTCTATCTGCTCAGACGGTGTAGAGACGTGTTGTTGGAGGTCAAAGGTCAACTTTCCACCAACTTGCTCCAGACAGACGGATCCCCTGTCACACAAGATCTCAGCTGTATCATATATTCACGTCATGAAACCCATGCATAAATAATTCAGTCTCTGTGTCATATATATATATATATATAGTTTGGTAATAATAATAATAATAATAATAATAATAATAATAATAATAATACTGTATATATATAAATAGTTTGGTAATAATAATAATAATAATAATAATAATAATAATAATAATAATAATAATAATAATAATAATAATAATAAAATGTCTACAGGTAAATATGATCCAGTTCTTTGTCTCAACACAATACAACTTCATGAGCGGAACCTTTTTTTTAAAGTTTTTTAGCAATTTTTCTGAAACCTATATCTCATTTCTTGTCTGATCATGGGACCAATAGCAAGAAACAAGGTTTAATAGTTTCTATAAACCAAGGACACCAGTAACAGCACAATTAAATATGAAATAAAATCCTGGTTCAAGCCGAGAGAGAGAGAGAGAGAGAGAGACAGAGAGGGAGCAATAATGCTTTATGTCTATGGGAAGTTTTTTTATCCCAGTTACAAGTAGAAAAAGTATAAATCAGCGTGACCTTTGTTTCCTCCACGCTGTGAGTACAATGGCAGATAATCATTTCTATAACTTTTTTTTTTTTTTTTTTTATAGTCTTTTTACAACCACTGACACTGTTACTGGACATTCCAG
This sequence comes from Colistium nudipinnis, assembly GCA_016785305.1. Taxonomy (NCBI): domain Eukaryota; kingdom Metazoa; phylum Chordata; class Actinopteri; order Pleuronectiformes; family Rhombosoleidae; genus Colistium; species Colistium nudipinnis. The sequence goes on along the minus strand of JAFBJU010000234.1, from coordinate 305,218 downwards.
AGGTGTGTGTGTGTGTGTGTGTGTGTGTGTGTGTGTGTGTGTGTAAACATCATCGGTTGCAGATTCTTTCTCGGCAAACAATAAAAAGCTGTGGATTTATCATTTCTCTCCCCGGTGTGGTTCGGCTTGTGTGTATCTTTTAGTGTGTATGTGTGTGCGTGCGTGTGCAGCTCCCAGCAGAAGTAAATCAACAGGCCCTGCAGCCTCAGTGTCCTATAAAGCTCGCCCACAGTCTGTCCCCCCTGCGAGCCCTCCTCTCATCTCTTTATACATATATATATATATATATATGTATACACACACTCGTCTCTCCACTTCTCAAAAATACCACTAAAATAATATTGCATGTAGAGACTCCGAGATACCAAACGCGTCGCACAAGTCCGTTACAGGATAACAATATAAAGGACACAGAGAGACGTTACTGCGCCAGAACTCTTTCCAAAAGTCTCCTCCAGATTATTCCAGATTATTTCCGGCTGTTTTAGACCAACGTGTCCTTAAACTACTATATGTATATATAAGTACATTTTAAATCCTAATTTCTTTTCATCGTCCTGAGATTTGAGATTAGTTCATGTTTTGGTTTTTAATAATCAGTTTAAATTTTACTTCTCAGTTTAATCACCATCTGCTTGAAAGCCACAATTTTAATTGAATTATAAATGTTAAATAAATCTGTAAAAAGATATATATATATATATATTTAAAGGCTTTGCCTGAGAGACAAATGTAATGTTATAAGAAATCTTGCAACTATCTGGAATCTCGTTTGAAAACTTTTCTAGAGACATCACGCTCAGGACAATTGTTTTCGATTTGAAATATTCCCATTATATGGACATGAAAGGAGGCTGGACACGATGTCCCAGTGAAATCCCTCACCATCCTCCACAATAGACCAGAGACAGTTCCTCCTCCTCCTCCTCCTCCTCCTCCTCTGATCTTCGTCTTCCTCTGGCTCACAGTGATTAATCCCACCGAGGCGTCCCGTCCTCCTCCCATCACCCCGGGCCATACGCCGCACCACGCCGCAGTACCCCGAGTCTGGAGAGAAGAGAGGACTTTGTTCAACAAAAGATCAAGACGCCAGTTGTTGATAGGGTGAGGAGTAAAAAAAAAAAAAAAAAACGCTCCGGGCCTTCGGTCTTCAGAGGAGCAGAAATGATCATTCTAACCAGCTGGAGAGTCCGCAGCTCAGCAGGTGATTCCAGAGCTGTGATTTATTTTGTTCGGAATGAGCACTGAAGACACTCAAGAGACGGTGGACATGGTGTCTCCACTTCAGACACCAGAGTTTCCCCTCTGGACCTGAACTGGTCTGCAAAGTGGAGACATGTCACGATTCCTTCCTTTCATATAGAAGTTGTGGAACATCTACTCGCCCCCCACACACACACACACACACTACTGTGTGTGTGTGTGTGTGGGGGGGAAATCATTATCATGATTTTACATTTCAACAAAGAACTCATCAAGAGCGCCACAAACACTTCAGATTTTGTGCGCGGGGTTGTGTGTGTTGGCGTGATGTGATTGGAGCTTGTGTTTGCGGGCAAATTGTTCCACTGCATTCATGCTCTCACCTGCCTTTGAGTGCATATGAGTTCCTGGATTCATATTTCAGTTTTATTAGAAACGTGAAGTGATGTGGTGAAGAGAGAGAGAGAGAGAGAGAGAGGATCAGATTTGGAAAAAAAAAAAAAAAAGGATTAGAACATACCATTATCAGACGAGGAGCCGGACACAGTTTTTTCATGTTCAGCCCTGGAAGAATGAAAAAAAGGTGAGTCACGATATACGATATGAAATACTAAGACATGAATAATATATCAAAATATAATAATCAATAAAAAAAATTGAGTAAAAAGTTTGTTTACAAACAACAGAGTTGAAGCAAATGATGATTTGTTCGAATTTCCAGATTTACGCGTATCCCAATAAATAATAATAAAAGATTCTGACACACACTTCCATGAGGTGAAAATGGAACAGAAATGTTGTACTTTCAATTCCACTTTTCCACAAACTCCCAAAATGAGCCTTTAAGCCGTGAAATAAAAGGATTCTCTGCATTATTCAAGGCTTCAGATTTTAAAGTTTTTTTTTTGTAACTGGCCTGAAAAAGAGTTAAAAAAAAAAGTCACCAGTACGTCTGAGGAGAAGCGTCTCCAAAACCAATTCAGTGTTTCTCACTTTATGTGGATTCATGAAGGAAATGAACTGAAGGTGTGACACGTGTAAGAAGATAAAAAATAATAATAAAAAACAGGAGTTCAGACAGTTAAAGACTCATAATGTTAAAAGGAATGTTAAAGGAGACAAAAAGCTCATTTAAAACTTGTCCAGAAGACGCCAGTGGTCACAGAGCTGATTTAAAAAAAAATAAAAAATAGGCTAGTTTAACATAAAAAGGGAGGAAGTGATAATGGAAATAAATAAAATAAAAAAGAATTAAAAAAGAAATAATAAAAACTCTGAACAGTTCCCTGGTATCAGTGGGTTTTTTTTGGAGATAAAGATTTCAGAGTGTTACATCACTCTCTCTCTCTCTCTCTCTCTCTCTCTCTGATATCTCCACACCGCATCAACTTCATGATGTCGTAATTGATCAGTTTTTCATTTGTGTTTGTTTTGTTTATATTTTTCCGAAAAGGTCAACCTGCTCAGGGAGAACACACACACACACACGCACAACACCAGAAATGATCCTATTCCACAAACGTCAAATCGTGAATTCCTCTGCACAAATAAGAATTCTTTGCAGTTTTTAATATAAAAAAAATTAGTTACTGTATATTTTTTATTTAATTTCCATTTCTAATACTTTTCAAAACTCCACCACAAGCTGAACAACACAACTCATTCCGATACACCAACTGTAAATGTGTAGTTTGTTTTTTAATGTAAGTTTTTCTGTTTTGACGCGTCATCAACCTTCATATATAGTCTATGCAGGATTAACATTTTTTTTTTAATTATTATTATTTTTTTTACAAGTGTAACATTTTTGTCGTAGTTGCAGATGTGAAACTTCCTCAAATGTAAGTTGTGAGACCTCGAATTGACTTTTTAATGCTTGACTACACCACTTATAAATCTATTTTTGTTGTGTTTTTTTTCGGTGTAACACAAGAGTGGAACACCATGTATTTTTTTTCTTTCGTCATCAAACCCAACAGGAGACCAATCTTATGGATTGTAGCTTTTGAGAGACTAGTCCGACTGAATAACGGCTGTGTGGACAGGATTGGCTCCAAAAAAAGACTCCAATTAGAACCAACAACCTAAACATTGGTTTCGGAGCAAACAAACTCCAGTCCTGAATCTCTCTCTCTCTCCCTCTCTCTCTCTCCCTCTCTCTCTCTCTCTCTCTCCCTCTCTCTGAGCTCTATAAATCCAGCATGAGAGAGAGCTGAGAGCAGCCACTAATGAACCATGTCTGGAGATGGTTTGACCAATTTCCAGAGATAAACCTTTTTTTTTTCCCAGCATGCAATTAATTCCTGGTACAACAATAGAGTCAAAGACAGACTCTCCTCCTCCTCTATATTTTTTACACCAATACAATTTCTATGAGTCGGGGTTGAATGATTTGTCAGAGACTTTGTGTTCATTAATCAGAAATGTCAGCCTCTTGGAACGAGGTTACGTCTCGGGCAGAGATTCATTTACGGATGATGAAAACGTTTTTTTTTTTTGTTTTTTTTTTGCTAAATGATGATCAATACGACTCATATACAAGAAGAAGTGTGTAGGTGTGTGTGTGTGTGTGAGCGTGGGGTTTGTGTAGCTGACAAGCTGTCATGTCACAATCAGCTGAACAACAAGCTGCTGAGGAGGCACGGAGGCGACAGAGCGGCTGCCTCAAACACACACAAACGACACACTGTCACACAAACACAAACAGAGATGCTGTGGTTGTTACCGCTGGCGCCTGACCAATGGTTTAGAGCTGCAATGTGTGTGTGTGTGTGTGTGTGTGTGTAAAATGTATCGTGCTCAATAACCTAGACTACGTACACAAGTGCCAGCAGAATCTAAATCTGCATTAAAGTTAAAACCTACCAAGACAGTCACACATGTTGAGGAGAGAGAGAGAGAGAGAGAGAGAGAGAGAGAGAGAGAGAGGGGGGGGGGGGGG
>JAFBJU010000234.1:174023-301069 GCA_016785305.1 Colistium nudipinnis | reverse complement strand
GGGGGGGGGGTGGCAGTAATATCACTGCAAGGTCACACTGAGTGTTGCACGCACGCGTAATGACACAACAGAGAAATATGCTGCAGCTCCAACAGCCCTGCAGAGACGCACAAAACAACAATAAAACACACAACTTGTCTTCTCTCGCAACAAAGAGCTGCTATCTACGCACGAGCGAAAACATCCAATCAAATACCTCCACAGCATGAGACACTGTGTGCTATCAAATCCCAGAGAAAAAAACTCAAACACAAAAAAACTTGGATTGTCACTCACTTCTGACGAATTGTTCAAAGCAAATGAATAAAAGTGTGGTAAAAGTTTGTGACAACGAGATCCGTCAGAGTTAATTGAGTGGAAAGCTGCGATTTTCAACACGCCTCAGAAATTCACGGCCGCTCTCTGGCAGTGGCGGAGGGGCATTCTGGGAAATGCACGAAATCACTAAGTGCATCCTCGGGAAAGTGTGTGCGTGTGTGTGTGTATGTTTCCTGGAATGCAGCAAACATCATAAGTTGATTATCTACATCAGGGAGCGGAGTGTGTGTTTTTGTGTTGTGTTGTGTGTGTACTGGTCATCTGGGACTTTGTGCTCTCTTCCTGCCTTTCTTTATTTCTTTTTTTTTTTGTTCCACAGTATAATATTTTTCTCTCTCATTGCTCTAGAAGAGCTTTTTGGAAAAGGTGGTCTATGTTGAGAGCAGCCTGAGGCCTGGTCACAGTTTATTATTAAATATTCATCCCAATAGTCTGATTTAAATCAGCTGGCTAAGTTTTTTGGGGGGAAATTTGCCACAATAGAATCATTTTTAGTGTCATTTTTTTTTTTTTGAAACAACAACCAGGGAACTACGTAGAATTTAACAGAATAAGGCAAAATGCCATTCTGAGGATATCTTGACTCATGATTCAATATCATTTTGGCCGGAACAGGACATTTTGGGGCTAAAAAATAAAAAATAAACATCCTCAGAGGAACTATATCTATAAATGTAAAGACAAAAAAACTCAAGTGTTGCAGCGATATAAATATAACCGTAAAATAAGAGCTCACCTTCACCAGGTGAGTAAGAAAAAAAAAAAAAAAAAACCCTTCTGGATGAATCCGGTCACGACTCTCGTTGCCCCCCAATCCTCATCCTGTGGACAGACAATGACAACACAACTTTAATCACAGCAAAATGAACAATACACAACAATAAACAGTTGGAGAAAAAAATGTGACAAAAGTGTCTGAGAACGGAGCATCTGCTCCACATCTTCACATTTCCTCCATCTCCATCTATTTCCATTAATTACTGACACGGCGCCGCCGCCACCTGCCAATCACACACAGACCGAAGAATGAGTAATCCGACGTGTGTGTTGGTGTGTGTGTGTGTGTGTGTGTGTGTGTGTGTGTGTGTGTGTGTGTGTGTGATCCCTGACACGCTGAGTGATTCATCTGCGACCTGTCTCCCCTCTTCACACAAGAGGTTTGAGGAAAATGAAAACGTGGTGGATTAGATGTGGGAAGAGGAATTCTTCACTCAGAGAGACTCAGGAGTAAAAAAAAAAAAAAAAAAAAAAAAAAAAAGATATATATTTAGATTCTTCAAATGTTTTTCACACTGTGGGGGGAAAAAAACGTCAGTTTGAGTAGATGAAAAGGAGACGGTGCAACAGTTGTGTCTTTCCCCTCTAATCGGAGACGAGACTCTGCACCTCACCAGAAAAAAAAAAAAAAAACATTTATCTTTGGTTATTTATCATGAATTTCTCTCCACACGTCAAGAGTGTAAATATAAAATGTTGTGATTGACAGTGAAAACGGAGACAGGGGGAAATAAAAGATTTAGAAGTTTTCCTCTCATCTCCTCCGTGCTATGGAACTTCCGCCTATGCACACACACAAACAGACACGCAGACACACACACACACACAGACACACAGACACACAAACACAGTTTTTTTCTAAAAAGAATGATGCACAGATCCTCACTGCATCAACTCTGTATAATAATAATAATAATAATAATAATAATAATAATAATAATAATAATAATAATAATAATAATAATAATCATGAGTTGAATAGAAAACAAATCAAATTTGTTAGAAAATCACAGTTATACACTTTAAATAAGACTTAAGTGGTAGTAGATTTGCAACAGGAAGCTAAATGAGAAAAATAACTCATTTAAACACATACAAAATTAACAAATATATTTATCAGCAAAACAAGTTAAAGTGAAATGGTCTTTTTGTTGTTGTGTTTGTTGAGTCTTTCTTTAGGCTCTGACAAACACACAAACACACACACACACACACTAAGAGAGGGGTCATTGTTACACGAGATACACCGAAGGTTACTGTAGGATTCATTCTCACCCTCCACTAATGAGGACTGCGCACAACTTATTAACTTTCCACTATGGCCACACACACACACACACACACACACACACACACACACACACACACGTCTCCTGAAGTGACTGTTAGATCAATAGCAGCCAGAGGAGGCTGAACTTTGCAGAGGTGGTTAATTGGAGTGGAGACTGTTGTGAATGGAAATCAAGAGGAGTGCGTGCTCTGTGTGAGTGTGTGTGTGTTTGTTTGTGTGTATAGTCCTCTCCTGAATAATGTATCGCATACACCACAGTATATAACCGTATATATTACCCCACAAATACCTTCACTGGTACACGTACAATATGTGCGAGGCCTTGTTTCAACTCTCTGGGATATAACATTGAAATTTACAAAATATTATTAAAAAAAATAATTAAAAGCTTACTTTTGAAGAACCTGGCAACCCGCCCAGGGGGATCAAAGTGACAGCCTCCACCAGCCCTAAAGGGAGGATGGAATGGAACATTAGTCATAAATAATGTCAATGAAATCCAAATAAAACTTCACTTTCAACAAAAAGAGTTAATACTATAATAATAACAATAAAAATCTTCAGGAAAATAAGACTCATGATCGCCATAAACCAAGGAATATGTTAGATATATTTTCATATTGTCATTGAATATTAAATTGGAAAAATAAATGTCATTCTCCGCCGTAATTCCTGCTTAGCAGCTTGTAAAACAGAATAATTCGTAAAGGACAATAAAATAAATAATGATGCAATAAATATTACGCATTATAAAATATATCACATTTAATGAGGCGTAATAAAAAGTGTCCTTGTTTCAGTACACACTATAGTCTGGAGAATGAACACACGCACGCACACACGCACACACACACACACACACTCGTGCATTATTCAATCCCAGATTCAGGAATTCTTCATATGAAATGTGGAAAACATCTCAGTTCGTGGTATTAAACCTGGTGAAGGCTAAGTCACGCACACGCACACGCACACACACACACACACACACACACACCAGATTATCCCCATTCATCTTTCCTCTGAGATACATAAGTCACGGTGACGTTTTGCTTTTGTTTCCATGAAGGATTCAGTTTTGCTGACAGACTAATAAACCAGCGAGGGGACACCAGGGTCCACCTGAGAAGCTCTTTAATAATGAATGCTCTCTGCTCTCTCAAAACAAACACACCGAAGATTAATGGGAGGACGCGCAACTTTTTTTTTTTTTTTTTGGTCCATCCACTGCCAATATTTCTGAGGGATGGACTGTGACTCAGATGTTTTGATGTATTCAGGATTTGTTTTTCTTTTTGGGTGCATTTAAGCCATCTAAAAAGAATGTCAAAGGTTTCTTTTTTTCCATTTTAATCTTAAATAATATCAATCCTACCACCCGATAGATTTTGAAGTGTTTGCCCTTCAACACGTGCTACAACTCTTTTGAAATCTCCCTTTTTTTCTTTCTTTTTTTTGATATCAGCTATGAATAGAGGAAACAGTGGCAAAATGGCAAAAAAAATGCGGAAAATGGGAAAAATCTGTGTAAAACAAATGTTTAATAAATCTAGAACTTTTATGAATTCTTATTTTAGCTCTGAATGATCATCATCATCATATAATTAACGTTTTACACATTTTCTGGAAACTTTTTTAGGTACAGTGAGTCAAGCCACACACCCCCCCACACACACACGCACAGGTTTAATGATCAATAGTTGACCTCCCATATGACCTTACAAAAGCCAGAGAGATATGTCCATGTCGGCCACCCTCTCTCGACATGACCACTGCTGCAGGGCAACACGGATCCATCTCTTCACCTTACACTATGTTCAAGACCCGAGTGTGTGCCTTGGTGTGTGTGTGTGTGTGTGTGTGTGTGTGCGCGCATGTGTCTCAGGGGTGGTGACATTCAGAGACATTGGAAAGCGAGCCAGCAGAGCCGAGCTAACACCCTGATATTGTCCTGACATTTCTCTCCTGCTGGACTTACTGTTTGCTCAGTCTTGGTGTGTGTGTGTGTGTGTGTGTGTGTGTGCGAGTGTATGTGCGTGTACTTGTGTGTGTGTGTGTGTGTGTGTGTGTCTATGGTTGTAGGGACAAATTTGATAAAAAAAAACCTTGTTGTGAGATGTGGTACAAAAATGCATTAAGTCAATGAGTGTCCTCACAACTATAGGAGGACAACGATTGACCGACGTGTGTGTGTGCGCATAAGTGTGTGTCTGATTTATTTCTAACTTGCTGACAATGCATTAATGAGTCTGAATAAGAGGTTAAAAGAAGTGTGTGGAGCTACACAGTGTGTATATGCAGTAATAGTGAATGTGTGTGTGTTTTTTTTATCTGAATCTGATTCTTCCTCCAGGTGGTCAAGGCGTGGGGGGGGGTAGTCTGGCCTGGTGGTCCTGCAGTCTGAGGGGAGACGATGAGAATGGGGGTAAGACAAGAAAAAGTTTCCCGACATCTCATAGTGTTTATATTCACTTGATATTATACATATTAGTAGTATTTTAACTATATCTGAAGTTATAGCTATAATAAATGCCCCTCATTTAAACCTGTAGCTCAACCACATTAAAAACTAGGATTGCACTGCAGTGTGCTCAACTTTTATTATTTCACTTCATTTAAGGCTTCCTCCAGTCTAACTGTGTAAAGTTAAAGAGCTGATATGTTTTTTCATTGTGTCCCAGAGAGCGGACGGTCAGCCCGCTCACATCCTCGTGCCTCTCTCTCACTCCACCGACAAATGACCTCCCTTCAGTGGACTGAATTATTTATACCGCTGCAGTGTAAATGATGCATAAGTACATTTATGCTGTAACAGTGAGGGCGGCGCGCTGTTTATTCACAAGGCACCAAACTGGCCCAGAAGGGCCAGTGTTTAGCTTTAAACACACAGAATGTCAATATTAAGATTCCACCCCCCCCCCCAAAAAAAGAAAATGTGATGGGGAAAAAATATTAAAAATGTATATTGATGGGGAAAAAAAATTAAAAATGTATATATAGAATTACAAATACTGGAAAAATCTGCAAACAAGGAACATTTGAATTGCAATTCTTGTATATATGATTTTCATAATAATAATAATAATAATAATAATAATAATAATAATAATAATAATAATAATAATAATATATGTAACAAGTTGCTGAGACTTTATTTCATTATGAAATCTCCACACGTCTGCCCTGTGTTTTGCTAATCGGGATATTAATTAAATGGAAATCCTTCAATTAGTGATTGAAATAGCAGCACGTGTCTCATCAGTGCTGAGATTAGAAGATTGTTCTGTTATGTTAACCAGATAAATCCACGTTAATCAAAATCCATTTTTTGGTTATTATTGGAGCTTTAAGCAGATGTTGAATTGATAACATAATGTCTGTGTTCTTGATTAAAAAATAATAATAATCCATACAGACCGTGAAACCACTGGGAGCCAAAGTCAATGAAAAGCCTGTGATGTCGCAGCGTGCTCGTTATATCCTCGTCCTCCTCCATCCATCACTCCACCTCCATTATCTCTCCATTTATTCTCCACCGTGGAGACGTCTGTGCTCCACTAATGACGCTTTTTTTTTCCCCCCATCTCTCTGACCTTTGCAGCGTGAAGGACTCGCTGACGGGCATATCGGCCTCTCACGCACAGACGGAGAGGTCAGAGGTCACTGGTTGCATTTCCACACAATCATATCTGCGGACATAAAAACACAAAAATGATTCTCACCGGTTCAATACAACTCAATATTGACGGTGTAACTTTTTACCCCAGCAGCCTCATTTTTGATGACACGGCAAATATTTCCATTATTGCTATTATCTATATTGCTACATTAACCCGCTTTATTACGAGAATCACCCGCGCAAATGCTCACAGGTAAATTTAGATTGAAGCTTCACATAGAACAAAAAAAAAAGTTTGTAAGTGTGTGATCATTTTTTTTTTTTTTTTTGGAACCTTGCACCAGAATGGATCATCCGTGATGTTTCAGGATGATATTTCAAAGTGCAGCGGTGGTGTCGTAAGACGGTGCTACTCCGCTGCGGCGCTCCGCTCAGGCTGGCGAATTCCAGACGGATCCACTTGCCATGCAGGATGTGGGCTCGGATAGGTTTTAATTAATGGAGCCGTGGTGGAACAGTAATTGCATTTTGGAAGCTGCTTAGCATTTCACTGGCTCTCTGTGAAAACAACCAGCAGACGCTGGGCTGTAAACAGTTGTTGCACTCTATTAACAAAATGGCTTTTCTGGCTGGGACCAGCAGAGAGGAGCTCAGGAACACACTGTGGAGCGTGGAGTTTTTTTTTGTATTTTTGACTCACAATCAATCAAATCTCCTCCACCCTCCTCTCCAGACGGAGAGGGTTTTTTGGGGTTTTTTTTTTCGGATGTTCAGTCCCTGGGTGCGTGATGTGTGGGAGCTTCTCCATCTTACCTCTCCACCTTTTCATTTCCCTCCTCCACTGGGCTGAGACCTGGAGGCTGAGAGGACATGGGGACAGGGGGGTGTTGAAACCATGATGGAAACTTTGTCCCCAGACACCAACACGTCTCGGCTGCTGCTGGGAGAGGATTTTTTTTTTAATTCCTGTTGGAATGTTGGTGCAACACCTATGCATGAGCTAATGTCTATATTTAATACAGTCATAAAAAACATACAGTCATGACTTAAATGACTTGATAATGAAGTGGTGGATCTGCTCTTCACTGCCAATATGGAAAACAATATATATAACCCAATGAATTTGTGTTGTGCAAAATTTAAATAGCTTAAAGTAGATAAAATGTTTTAGTATTCAGATTATACACAAAGCTTTTATTCCCACTAAATGCATGAATTGATTTAAAAAAACATGTTTTTTTTTGTTTTTTTTATTCCAGTTTCATTTAATGAACCTTGATGGGATTTAAACACGAGGCGTTTTTTTTATTCTGCTCAGCCCCGTGTCACTAATGGACGATTTCTGTTTGTTACTTCCTGTGGTTTAAAAATAATAAATAAATGATCTTCCTGTGTTCTGAATCTGGGTGGTAAAGTGTGACCGGCTGATTTTTTTTCCATTAAAATAATTTTGAATCTCCTCTCCGAGTAAAGTTTAGCCTTTAACAGCTTTCTGATTCATTTATTCCATGTCGACAGGATGTCTTATTAATTCAAAAATAAATGTTGCTAAAATGTCAAATATAAAAAAATATGTTTCATGGCACAAGTTTGGCAGATACTAAAATAATTATATTGATGTTATTATTATTCTACAATTAAAATAATAAAAAATTATAATTTGTGCTCAGCCTTACACAACAGTCCTTTTAAAATATTACAAAAAAAAAAAAAAAAAAAAAAAAAAAAAAAATCGGGAAAGTACCAGAGGCTCACCCCCCAGTGTAAGATCAACTCACCGTGTGAAAGTAAATATTGTTGAGAGAATACTCACTGGATCGGTGCAGACTCCGGGGCTCCCTGACTCGTTGGTCGTTTAATTGGCAGCTAAGCTGTAAAGAGGATTAAGTGAGATTAGTTATAACCTGTGACAGTGGGTTGATGGGCCAATAAAATACAAAAGATGTCACTCTGTGTTAAAAAAAAAAAAAAAAAAGCTGATGCTGAGATTTAACACTTGTGTGATCGTGATATTCGATCCATAAAAAAAAATAAGAAGAAAAATAATACATAGAATTATTGCCAATAACTAAATAACTGCTTTTAAAATGCTGTAAAAACTGGTCAGTGCACTGAACCAATGAAAATTAGAATGTGTGTGGATTCAAATAAATCAAAAGAATATATTAAATATAAATGAGCAAATGTCTCCTAGTATTTGAAAATGTGCCCCTCAGAACTTTAATCTCTCCTCTTCGGGTGATTGGTTGTGTAGAATCACGGATGAACACATGAACGAAATTAGACTGCCCCTTGGTTTTCTTTCTGGGACGTAATTCCAAAGTGTGCCGATTACTTTGCAGGCTTTGGGAAAAAGTCTATTTTCAAGGCCAATTTTCTTGGTAATGTGGAGACTGAGGACTTATCAGGGCCAGAGCCGGAGGCAGCGGGCGACTCCATGTTCCAGCAGACCTCAGATATTAGTGGACTTACGGGGATTACGGAGCTACCTTTTTTTTTTTTTCACTCCTCAAATCCCACAAACGGACAGAATGAGGATGAGAAGCTGAGGCCTATGTGTGTGTGTGCGATGGAAGAGGAGAATCAGGGTTCCTCTCTGAGCAGATAGTTGCAGGTTTGGGGCCTGTGGCATGAATGCACAACCAGGCCCGGGCCACACTTTAAATGAAAGAAAAGCCCAGTAGGACCCTGAGAACCAGCACAGAACAGGAAGTGGCCCTCACGGGAAAAAAAATGGAAACTTCTGAAGGCGTCTTAATGAGACGCGCCTGAGACCTTTTCTGCATGCCTATCAATAATCCGTGTTCAACAGCCCGTGTCGCAGGGACCCCCAAACTCCCCGAAGCCATCCCGCTCACATGCACACAATGAACAATAGACTCCCATTGTGGAGGGAAAAAAATATTGACCGTGGAAAATGGAAAATGCTAATAGAAAAAAAAAACTCCCCTAAGCACAGAGCAGTTTCTATACAGCAACAACACACACACACACACACGCCATCTCTAGATACTACAACCAGGCGCACAATATGCACACAAAGGGGTTACACAAATAAGGGGGGAAAAAAAAAAATCATGCAAAGGGGGGGGGGGGGGGGGGGGGGCCCGAGGATGAAAAAAAAGAAAATCTGAAAAAAAGGACAGCAAATGTGCGTGCTGAAGAGTAAAATCAGATTTTGACGTTAAGGGTAATCGAGGACATCTGCGACACTCCAACAAATGAGATCAGAGCCAAACATCGGCGAGATAAAAAGATAACGGAGATCACCGAGCAGAGTGAGGTGAGCCGCTGCCACGGCCTCGTGGGACTAATAAGCTCCAACTATCCCTAAATGACTGTCACCCAGAGTCCACCATCAGGATCCGCACCAACAACAGATCATTAGACTGATCATTCGTCAGCACAGTCTCCGGGCGGCTGCTCCCTCGGGGGTCACACGCCCGTGAGGAGGAGGGTCCTGAGTGAACGAGAGGCGGGCTCCTGTGCGTCGTAAATGCTCAATATGCAAAATTGCAACTATGTTGAGTTTTAATTTTAATTTCTGACCTGGATATTTAGCATTCAAAAAATGGCATCATAATGTCAAAACTTGGGTTAAAACTTCAATTTTTTCGACTTCTGACACAGTTATGTCATCTTCATCTCTCGGACGCCGTCCCGGTTCCATTTCCTGCAGCGCGAACCAAGTTTTATGGAAATAGAAAAAGCGTCCACAGCTTTAAGCTCCTGGCGCCTCAGCGGGCCCCGGACTCCCAGTCCCAGTCGACCTGATCTCTCCTCCGTGAGCCACTTCAGAGGAGAGATCATCAAAAGCGCCAATCCAGAGGAATTGACTTCATCTCTGCTCATTTTGTCTAATTATTAATTATGAATAAATAAAAAAACGCTCTCATAAGGTCACGTATGGACAGAGAGGGTAAATCACTGCAGCTCTCTCTCTCTCAGGAGCTGTAATTAGAGTTTTTTTTGGGGCTCCATGCCATTTCATAAAATCTGTCATTTCCATCTGATCATATAAGTAAAGATGATCTTTAGGCATCACACCCACCTCAGAGTGTCAGACCCGTCCCCTCACTCCACAGGAGAACTTAGTTCCCTTGTCTCCAGCTCCTTTCTCTGTGTCCTGAAGAAAAGAGAGAGAAAGAGAACATTCTTTATTTAGATTTTTTCAGATCCGTGCCGCTCTTGACAGACTGCGGCCCCTCCACCGTGCCTCCTCTCATACTCGCGGGCCCCCTCTCTGACAGACGTGTCGGAGATCACACGCCTCAGAGTCATAGCCCACCCCCGGCTCACTCCAAACTCTTAAAAAGTGGAGCAAACACTCACATGCGGTGAGATGACACACAAAGACCCCAAAAAAGAGCCGCAACCATCCATCCAGTCTGAGTTCACTTCCCTCTGGATTCTGACAGAGGTCAGATCCAGCGGAAGTTTTATCTCATGGAGGCAGAGACCAAATAATAATAAAACAAACACAAGAAAAGCCATAATATTAAGAACAATGCCACGTTGACTGGGATCTGTGCATTTAAGGCAGAAATGAACTTAAATCACCGTTGAATTGAGAATTCAAATTTTGTAAATGACCATTTACCCGCAGTTAAAATATCTTTCTTGACATACTCACAAAAACTGCTGCAACAATTCACCAAATATAAAATTCATTATTTAGGAACATTTCAGTTTAACATTGGTTTTGGCAGAAATATCAGGCAAGCCCGTAATTTTAAGCCACTTTTTGCCAAATGGCCGTTCATCATTCCGGTTTTTGGTCCACCACATGCGGTTTCCTTCTCACAAAGCCCCCCCCCCCCCCCCCCCCCCCCCCCCCCCCGCCCCGTGTTCCTCCGTGTCCTCCGTGTTCACAAAGCCATGAAATGTCAAACGCCTTTGTGGTGGTGCGGCGTCACGGCTCCATTTCAGGTTAAACAGCCTCAGTGGTGAAATGTTTTCCGCAGGTGAACATCTGATGATAATAATAAACGCGGCTGTTGTGTGAGATGGACGTGTGATCTGATGAATCCATGAATTATCAAAGCGCCAGCGTGTCCGGAGGAGAGTTCATCACAACGATACAACCGGCCTCATGCATCTTTCATACAGACACACGAGCGCCTCTGCGTGTTCCGGCATAAGTGACGTGTGACACGGACACGAGGCGCTGTGGAGCAGGAGGGGGAGGAGCCTAGAGCCACCCGGAATCCATCAGTGCAACACACTGATTCATGGTGTAAACCTGAAAGCTGGTTTTAAGAACAAACAAAGAAATAAGCAATTCATGTATCGTTGTATATTTACGGCATTTACATCGGGTACAAGAACGTCGTGAACAACGTTGTACAGGTACAACGAGAAGGAAAAAAAGTACACCCACCACCAAACACCATCAACGTTGGTACGTACCTTCTCCACAGCCTCATCCTGCAGCACCTACAACATTTCATAGCCATCGTGCACGTCAATATTATATCGCATTATTATATTTATACACTCGGAACAGCCCAATCCTGCAGTTGACAGTGTTTCTAGTACAACGTTCTTCCTTCAGCAGGGAAAAAAGGGAATTTTATGATACAAAGGTTGCAACTTGGACGGAAAGTCTCCTTATCGACAGGATATCGGGTCCCAGTTGTTGTTTTTCCAAATATCGAGGAGGCGCAATGAGGCGAAACCGGGTGAAACGGCGACATTTGACTGGCCAGGTGCTCTCATAAAATATAACGCCCGCATCAGACACATTGTGGACCGTGTGTGTTTTCTTTTTAATGATGTTGTTGATGTATCTGTACCCCTGTTCCTACCCTACAGGCTCTCGCAGAGTGTTCATGTCCGTCAGAACAATGTGTCTGTAGCTTCTCTGCAGCCGCTGCATGAACTCCAGGTAGTCGCTGACCTTGAAGCCCTGGATGGGTTCCTCCTGTCAGGGAGGAGAACAAACACACGCACACACACACACACACATTTACCACCTGCAAAATGCAAGGTGTACAAAATCGACGAGACGGGAGGGAGGCGTGACCATTTTCATTTGTAGGTAGTGCAATATTCCATTGAAATAGGGGCGATAAAAACGTTCAACTTCTCAACTTTTAAGAGTTCATTAGATTGAGTTAAAAATATAATGTTATTGACGTCGCTTGGTTTTGATTTCCTTTCTTAAGGACGTGACGTGTAAATAATTCCATGCGACGCTTTCATTTCAAAAAAAGAATTCAAAGTCACCGAGAAAAAAATCTAAATAAATCTCTGGAAACAAATCTGTAACATGCCAGTATACAACATGTTGCTTTGCATGCAGATCATTTTTATGCGTAGGAAAATATATATGTATATGATAAAACCTGATGTTTTATTTATTGAAATTATTCATATTGAATAAATTAAGAAAAAGAAAATCACTTTGGTTGAGCTGCTGACACCTCAGTCACATTTTTTTTTTTAACCACAGGATCTCACTTTCTTCCAGATACTCAATAAAAACAAATAAAACTTTAAAATTCCCTCAAATCAGCAGATCCTGGACATAAAGTCACGTGTCTGTTTTTCTTGCAGTCATGATTTCATTTGGATCACATTTTTTTATAAAAAAAAAAAAAGAAGCCAGGATGGAGAGAAGCAATAGATTAAGAGAGAAAAAGAATGGGAGTTTTTCAGTAGTGGAGCGGGCTGCCACAGGAGGAAATGAGTTTTCAGCGTGATGGAGAGGGGGGGTAGCAGGCTCTGATGATTATTCCAGCCAACAATGCTTTACCACAATAAAACACACCTTGTAAGACTCCCAAAAAATAAATAAAATAAATCCCCTTTTAATGCTTCTTTCATTAATTTTTTTTATGGCCTTATAAATTACAGGGGTTACCAAGTATTACAGGTGTGATCTATCGGAGTTAATAAAGCGCAGGTTTATTTTATTTTTATTTTTTTATTGTCGGCACCACCAGCACCGACATCACTTTAAAGCTATTAAATCCATATTTTATCAGTGCGAGTCCCGACGTCAGGTTTCTTTATTTCACCCAGTCACATTAGTTCTGATGATGCTTCAGGATTTAAGTTGCTCGCCCCATTCCCCCACCCTCTCTCTCTCTTTCTCTGCTGACACTGTTAAACTCTACAGATAAGCTGCAAGGAAATCACTGGGGAAAGTATTTTTGGGTTTGTTATCTTCTCCGGGGATAATTAAGGAGTGAGCGGGGAAAAAAAAAAAAAACAGATGCCAGTGGAAGAATTAAGAGTTCTGCTAATGTGGAAGACAATATACTTTGTGTGGATGTTTTAACAATTTGATTTAACGTTTCCAACGCAAACAGGTGACAGGCACCGTCGCGGTGTATTAACCATCAGCTGTGAGGAGATCATTAGGTAAAGTAATTAAAGCTTTAGTTTCCCCTCCGCCTGTCCTCACATGATAAATGAGTGGCATTAATATTCACTGCCAGTCAGGATTTATTTACTTCAAAAAAAGTGCATCAACTCTACTTATAATTTAGCTGTTAGAGCAAAACAAAGACAAGCTTTTTTTTTTTTTTTTTTTTTTTTGCAAATTTCTGATTCAGAGAAAACTGACTGATTATAAATCACTTTATAATATGAGGAAAAAAATCGGAATATAAATGCACTTTTATTCCAAACCCACAGTAGCGAGGATAAAATGAAGTTTCACCTCAGCGTCCGACATGTTAACTTTTTTTTTTTTCTTTCAAGCTTCGTCTCACCAGATGCAGAGCGACTCTAACAAGTCCTTTTCCTTTTCAAATTTTAATTTAGATTAAATATAGATACACCGCCCCCGGTGAGACAGGATACTGAGGGGGGTGTGTGTGTGCGTGCGTGTGTGTGTGCGCGTGTCCTAATACCACATCCGTCAAAGGGGGAAACTCTTCCCATTGTTCCCACATAGCGACAATGAGGAGAGGACATAAGAGAGACGAGGTCGTCTAAAACATTTAAGAGTTCAGCTCGGGACGCACGCACACGCACACGCACGCGCACGCACACGGTATCATTAGATCCTTAGAAATACTTTCTCAGATAAAGCCTCCATGAGTGATCTTTTATTCACAGAAAACCTGTCAGTGGCTCTGAGATGTGGAATGAGTGATGACAGCGCGGCCACGTCTCACCGTCTCATGTTCAAGTCTGAGAGACGTCAAATCTTTGGGGCCGAGCACAACTTCCACAATAGGCTTCTTCATAAAACCCACCCCTGTGTGAGGGCTTTGGCGGACAAATTCTTCAAAGTAGATTTTTTATTCATTACGGGTGTGAATCATGGATGACTGGCTGTGAGTTGGAAAAGGAGGACTTGTTCACTGTCTTCATACGGAGAAAAAAATGGAGATGTCGGAGCTCCAACGACTACTGACCTGAGCTGAGAAAATGTTTCTCTTCATTTATGCTGTTCATACGTCCCAGAAAAGACAGGTGCATCGAGAGAAACACCACTTTTAGGTAAGAGCACGTGAAAAATAAGGCACACAACATCTACACAACCTCTAACTACACAAACATGAATTCAGTCTTTGCAAATGCTCACATCTACAACAGTACAAATAAAAAAGAAATATGGCATCTCAAAGTTAGACCAGATGTGCGCGGCTCACCTTCAGGTAGACCTGCAGCTCCTGGGACTGCGTGTGCTGCAGGATCTCCGGCTGCAGGTGTGTGAAGACGGCCACGCACATGTAGACCTGGTAGTCCGGACCCATCACAACACAGGTGGACACGTAGTGGCAGATCTCTGTCCAGTCCAGGTAGTTCCAGAAACACTGCGTCAGCCAGTGGAGGCACATCTGTGGAGAGAGATTGAAAATGATTATTATTATTACTGTGATTATTATTAATATTATTATACTTATTATTGTTATTATTAATAATAATATTAATATTAATAGTATTATACTTATTATTATTATTATCATTATTATTATTATTATTATTAGTGTTATTATTATTATTATTAGTGTTATTATTATTAGTGTTATTATTATTAGTGTTATTATTATTATTATTATTATTATTATTATTAGTGTTATTATTATTAGTGTTATTATTATTATTATTATTATTATTATTATTATTATTATTATTATTATTATTATTATTATTATTATTATTATTATTATTATTATTATTATTATTATTATTATTATTATTATTATTATTATTATTATTATTATTATTATTATTATTATTATTATTATTATTATTATTATTATTATTATTATTATTATTATTATTATTATTATTATTATTATTATTATTATTTTTATTTATTTATTTATTATTATTATTATTATTATTATTATTATTATTATTATTGGGACGCCATCGATGCTGCAGCTCAGTTGTGTGTATCTGACACAATGATGATCTGCCGCTCAGCGGATTTTCTGCTGCTTGTTTTTGGAAACAAATGAAATGCATCATTAAAAATTCATTTTCGGAGTCGACCGGCAATAAATACAGAAAATAACAACATTCACAAGTGAATTTCACGCTTCAGAGACACAAGTCGGAAACCAGCAAAGGTAGACCTGGTATGTACAGAGCGCGCACACACACACACACACACTCACACGCAAGGCACCGCAGCTTTTAAAGTGTATATTCCACTGAGCACCAATTCGATTTCGGGATTTAAAGAAAAACATTCATGCATCTTTAGCGCTTTGCCCTTAAGAATTGCCCTTGCCAGACAAAGAACCGCTCGTTTTCTTTTACTACCAATTTCAACTTTACAGATTATGGATTATGCAAAACCGCAGAGGGAAACGGCATTTGTTAATTGAGTCAGGGTTGATGGAACGTTCTTTGGTTTTGGCAGAACTCTGCGTTTCCTAATTATGATTTAACGCCAATTAACGTCTCTAAAACTGATTGAGCATCGCGCCCCTTTAATACAAACCGTTTTTTTCCCAACACAAAACAAACCCACACTGGGTTTCAACTAATTGTCGGGGAAATAATCTGCCAGTAAGTTGGTAAATGACACACGTTTGCCGGAAAACATACAAACCAGCTCCACTTAGGCACCGCAAACATATTAGATATTATCGCCCCCCGCCGTAATTACAATAAAAATCCCAACAACCTATTTCATGTGTGCTAATGAAAACAGGGAACGATCCATGCTTGCCATTATGTTCTTCTTTTTTTTTTTTTATTAAACCTCAGGCATAAAAAAGCCCAGGTGCACACACTGTACTTTCTGTGACTCCAAACTCCCTAAAGGTTTTTTTCTTTTTTTCAAAATGTGCTTTTCTCTGTCCTTACTTTTCCTTCCACCTAATACTCAATGGTGAGAGCCACTATTTCACTCCGTAAACCGGGCTTTTAGTGCTTTTAGATAGCTGAGCAGGTCAGGTCACCCAGACCTGAAAATCCACCCGCGTGTGCGTGTGTGTGTGTGTGTTGGTGTGCGAGTGTGTGAAACACACAAGACAATAAATATAATCAGCTTCAGGTCAATAGTGTTGTGATAATATCTTATCTTGTTGTCCGTGTTAAAAATGGTCAAGCTTACAACGGGAGATTATATTATTAATTAAGAGGAATAACTGAAGCTTTTGTTTGAGTTTGTGTACAAATATTTATCCACGATATGAATTCTTTTTGCAAGTCAAAAACAGATTTATTTTCAATGTTATGAATGTTGCCAAAAAAGTATATTATATATTATCAAACTGAAATAAAATAACACATTTTATTAAATTATGGATGGACGACTCATTGAGAAAACATAGGGCAGATTGACCAGTGATGAAAGTGTGTGTGTGTGTGTGTGTGTGTGTATATACATACATGATGATATATATATATATCCTGACACACACACACACGTTTGTGCATCACCTCGACTGTACGGATGTTAAGGAGGATTATTTGCTGCAGCTTTTTTTTTTTTTTTTTAACAATAGAGATTTCCTCTGAACTGAAAACCACTTATTGCCTTGAAGAGCAAAGAGATGAGCTGAATGTTAACTCATGAAAACACGGTGAGCTCATGTCTTATAAACACAATGTGTGAGCCGCAGCTGTCAGACGCACACACACAGACACACGAGGGGATTCAAGGTGATGGAAAAAAAATTAAAAAAAATCTGTGTCAAAACAATCAAGTGCTAAAGAGCAAATATCAAACTACTCCCTCACAAAAAGGAAAGTAGAAGAAAAAAGATTTAACGTCAAAGCGGATAATTTTATTTTTTTTGGGGGTATTTTAAAGTCGAGCAAAGTCAAAGCCGGATGAAAAGGAAAAGTCATTCACAGGTGCTAGAGAAGTTTTTCATCTTCTTATTGATGTTGTGGATTCAATATGAATGTGACAACAACATTTACCAAAAATCCCTCTGCCTGTCTTGTGTTGGTGATGAAATGTTAATAGCGATGTCCACTTCAAAGAGGCTCAGAAAATGGAAACAATTACACAATGTTACACAATCATTTCAATATTGGATTCAAACCAAGCGTCAGAAGTCTAGACAGAAGAATTGAGTTAAACTTTGTGTCAGACTTGAATTCACTGGTTCTCAATGAAAGCCTGAAACCTCTGTATGGACAATAATTATTATTTTATTTATGTCTTTTGTAAAACAAATTATAAATGGCTTCTTTTATTCTTTTCTTTTACATATTTAATTCGTTTGTTGTGTGTTGTTGTTTTTTTTAATTAACAATGAGCATAACTAACCAATATTTGTACGTTAATTCTGCACGTATAAATACACATAAACATAAGACTGAGTTATCCATCCTCAACTGCTGTTGTGCCGTATCATTCTGGGATTTGGGGAATTGAGACTGTTCCTCTTGAATAGAATTTAACACTCAAGTGTGATGTTTTTTCCGAGTGCGATTGTGTACTGCTGATGTTGCGTAGGGCTGACATACCTGTGACGGGGTGAATCCAGACATCCTGAAGGCCGAGTGCACCAGAGGCAGCTCGGCTTTCAGCAGCATCTCCACGTAGTGAGCCGTGCACCAGTAGAGGGGAGGGACGCCGGACTCGGCAGATTCCGCGGCAACACGGAGCTGTCAACACAAACGCACAACACAAAGGTATTGACATGCTGCTGCTTTCCCCTTTTATTGTCGAGCTATATATATTTAAATGAAGTTGGCTATAACTAAAACCAATGGAGAAAAAACAATTGAAATGTCCATTACAAGCTCCAGGTTTTTATGTTGCGTGTCGGGACAGCGATAAAAAAAAAGAAAAAAAAGAAAAAGACACCACCTTCATTCTGAATGGAAACAACAGGCCGCTTTGTGTTGTCTGCCATGTGTGTGCGTCTCCTAAATTTCTCCTCTTAATTATTTCTGCCCTTTCCGTTTTCTGCGCCATTGACTAAATCGACCACGTTGTGTCGTGGGCGGAGGACTGCAGTGCGGAGGATTCCACCGGCTGCATGTAACTCACGTTGAGTCCAATTGAGCTGTAATTGATTTGGACCAGACACCGGCAGATGACACAGGTGGAGAAAAAAAGAAAAGCTAAATCCCAGCACCTCACTCCTCCCCCTGCAATTTAGCACAATTGGAACGTAGAAGACTTCATTTTAGACTTCTTCCCCTCAGCTGAACTACTCCTTCTCTTTTTCTCTTCTCGTTAATCTCCATCCCTGCCTCGGTCACCTTGCTCCTCCTCCTCCTCCTCCTCCTCCTCTTTCGTCACAGTGAAAAATGAAGACAAGGAGTGGGACTGAAAGTCAGGTGTAAAAATAGTGTAAGGATTCTTCATCATCATCATCATCCTCGTCCTCATCTTTAAAGGAGCATATCACGGGACATGAGGGATGACTGAAGTTGAGTCACATTTAACGAAAGGCCACAGTTGTATTTTTTTTATGCAAATAAAAGGAAATAAATGGTCGATTGAGGAGAAAAGGAGGTGAGGAACGAGACGGGTGGCAATGTAGGTATTTAGGCTATTCTAAATTCCGCTCCTATTTGAGACTTCTATGCAAATTTCAATCCAAGCTTTAGGTCTTTTTTGTTGTTGCTCTGAGCATGAACGCATTGTGTTGCTGCTGCTGTTGTTGTTGTTGTTGTTGTTGTTGTTGTCGTGGTTTTCTGAATGCCATTATACTCACAGAGGCGTGTATCCCTGCAGGCCAGATGAACGCCGAGGCGAGGAGGGAGGAGAAGCTGAGTAACAGACGCAGAGAGCGCTCCACATCACCGGCCATGAGGAGGAAGACGGTGGAGGCCAGCCAGTCGTGGCCCGGGTACCCGTCCTGCTGAGTGACTGTCGGGTCCAGTTAAAGAGCCAAGGGGACAAAATTCAGACTCACGGCGTTAAACAATCCTGAAAAATAAGTGGAACCGTCACGTTTAGTTTAAACACGTTCAATGTTCATTTGACGTTCAACTGAACCGACTGCAACACAGATTTAACCTTAAAAGCCTCAATGCATTCTCGGAAGACCCGGAGTCCAAATTATACAACATTTAAATGCTGTATGGACATCTGGGTCAAATGTGTCTCAGTTAAGATTCATCTTTGACTTTAGAGTTGAGTATCTTCAAAGTTCACCCACAAGTTAGACATCGTTCTAGCCCTAACCCTAGTTCCACCCTTATAACCCCATATAACTCTGAAATTAGGGTTAGGGTTACCAAAACCCTAATTCCAGGCTTATAACCCCTATAAGTGTGAAACTAGGGTTAGGGTTAGGGTCAGGGCTAGAGAGATGAAACTTGGTACCAGGGGGTTTGCAGGGACCCCAAACGCACTGGTCTTGGTCCTGAGTTGCTCGGACATCGGGAACTGGGTCAAAGGTCAAAAACTTCACAAGTGTCTCGCAGTTTCACCCACTTCCCGGTATCCGAGCAACACGGGACCAAGACCAGCACGTTCGGGGTCCCTGAAAACCCCCCAGGACCAACATTAAACTTTCGTCTTGGTCCCGTGTCGCTCGGACATCGGGAAGTTGGTGAAACTGCGAAACTATTGGGGTTTTTTGACCTTTGACCTTCTTCCCGAGGTCCGAGCGACACGGGAACAAGTCCAGCGCGTTCGGGGTTCCTGAAAACCCCCAATGACCAACTTTCATCTCTCTAGATTCACTCTTGACCAAAACCCTAACCCTAGTTCCACAGACATAGGGATTATAAACCTGGAATTAGGGTTAGGGTTAGGGTTAGCAAAACCCTAATTCCAGGCTTATAACCCCCATAAGTGTGAAACTAGGGTTAGGGTTAGGGTCAGGGCTAGAGAGATGAAACTTGGTACCAGGGGGTTTGCAGGGACCCCAAACGCACTGGTCTTGGTCCTGAGTTGCTCGGACCTCGGGAACTGGGTCAAAGGTCAAAACCTTCACAAGTGTCTCGCAGTTTCACCCACTTCCCGATATCCGAGCAACATGGGACCAAGACCAGCACGTTCGGGGTCCCTGAAAACCCCCTGTACCAACTTTCATCTTTCTAGCAGCGAATCTTCACCGAAACCCCTAACCCTAGTTCCACATATATAGGGATTATAAGCGTGGAACTCCTACAACCCCATCTAACTGAATTAGGGTTAGGATTTTAGTGAAACATATCCTTCTAAGACATCTTGTGTCACTGAAATGTGGTCTGAAAAAATTAATAAATCAGAGTTTCCTTCTGCACGCTGATGTGTAAAAGGATACTGAGCTGGGAGGAGGTTTTGATTCTCTGTGAGGACAGGAAGATCTTCAGATGCTTCATGAGCAGCGACAGGTCGCGCGTGGCGTCGTCGTCGTCTCCGAGCAGCTGGAGGCGTCGGCCGTAGCTGTGGAAACAAGACATGGAGCAGAATCTCAAAGGAGACAAGAATCCGTGCTGTTTGTCAAGTAGACCGACACATTGTGTTTGTCTCAGTTCAGTAATACACACTTAAAGAAACACTGAGACCTGACGCACAAAACCAGAGGGGAACAATGAAAACAAGTCCAACAGTGTCAGTGTAAAATCACAGATTAATAATAAATGTAAAATGTGGTGCGCTCTGGGAAATGTTCACATGTTGTGTTATGCTGAATGCAAAAGAATGCAGAAATACATCAAATACATGGGACCCTGCATGTGAAATAAAGAAATCTGGATCCTCTGAAGGACGAGATGAGCTCAGCTGCTCGTTTAAAAATCAGCGCGCATCGCCTGACACAAAGTGACGAAAAAACGGAGCTGGAGTTTTAATGATAGCTTTGATGGAGGTGGAGCGTTGGCTGTGGCTTGAATGCATCATTAGTATCAGGAGATTTAAATGGAGGGTTGTACATTTTTACACCTGTTGAAACATCAGCGTTGGATAGCCAGGTTTTTTGTGTATTTCTGCTGTGATCACTATTGATTGACTTTTTTCTACAAAACACCATTAAAATGAAAATTCGAATAAAAAACAAAATGGCAGTACATCACATCATATACTGTATATATATATATATTTTTTTTTTTAAGTAGATACTGCAGTTATGAAATATAAGAGTTCAATAAGAGTTTCTAATGCTACTGCAGGTTCCATATCCAAGGCTGCTGCAGTTATATATACATAAAAAAAAAATGTGTGTCAATAAATCAGAGTCTGTGAAACTTTAACATACCGGAGACATGTTCCGATTCCCAGCTGTTCCACAGATGATAACTCCACGCTCTCCGCACTCTCCTCCTCTGCTGTAAAACAAGAGCATCAAAGAGGACAGGAAGTTATTATCAGAGACAGAGGAGCTCCCACAGAGGGAAAAAAATGGAAGGAGGAGGAGGGAGGAGGAGAGGAGAAACACACACACACACACACACACACCATCACGATGTGTTACTTTCAAGGTGCAACAGAAGTGATGTTGTGTTAGTTTATTTGGCGGTTGCTAGTTTTATGGAGGCTGTAATTTGCGATGGCGTCAAGGCTCTTCCGATACCGAGTCGTAATTCATCATCTGAGGAGTGTGATGATTTTTTCTTTTTTTTTTACAAGTATGAACTTTTGAGCCTTGTGAAAAAGCTCTTTATCTGCGGACTTCAGGGCTGCAGAGTTGGATCGAAAAAAAAAAAAAAACATTAGATCCAACAAGCCCCACCCTCCCGGGCTTTTACTTATCACCGTTAAAGTGTGAAAAATCATACAAATATATTAGCTTTTTCGGATTTGCCGTTGTAATTGTGCGAAAACGAGGGATGAAGCAATAATAACGGCGTCGGAGGAGAGATGTTGTGTTGTTTTGTGCGATGTTTCCACCGCTGGAGGTCTTTGGGGGGGGGGTTGAATGTTATTATTCTGCATGTAATGGATCTCCTGCCTCAGACAGTTTGGAGGCGAGATTAGGAGGAGAGGAACTAACCAGACAGAGAAAAACTTCAAATCCAATTACACTAACTAATGCTGCTGAAATATGCAAAAAGGGCATGCGCGCGATATAAACGATGATATGGTGGCTGAAAATCTGCATATCAAAAGTGATAATTCAACATTGTTATGGTGGGGGGGGGGGGGGGGGGGGGAAAAAAAAAAAAAAAAAAAAAGGAAAAAAGAAAAAAAAAAAACAGAGCCGGGTGCCATTCAGATTAATAACACGGAAGGGCATGGAATTCTGGGTATTAATTGAGAGAGAAAATAGTTTTTGATGAGGGCAGCTCTGATTTTCCTCCCTCACCCTTCTCTCCTCATATATTAACATCTCTAGAAAAACCTCTTGCTGATGGCAATTACCGTCTAATGAAGATGAATGCCCCTCTTGTTGTATTTATTCCACCCCCCCCCCCCCCCCCCCCCGCTCCCCCGTTCCCTCTCTCTTCTCGTCTCTCTTTGCCACCGGAGTCTATTTCACACTTTTCTAATAACTATAATCACAGCCGTTTCTTTTTTTTTTTTTTTTTGTTTAAGCCGCTGCTGGAAAAATGGCACGTGCAATGCATCCCTGACATTGGCTGTGACAATCTGGTGTTGACTGGATGAAAAAGTTGGAGAAGAGGAAAGTTGGGCGGTTGAGTAATATATGTATATACTGTATATCAGGGAGGGGCAGTTTGCAGCATCTCAGGGGTCCTCTGTGTTTTTTGGAAGAAAAAAAACATTAAAATGAAGAAAACAACAGAAATCTGACATGACAACATGAAGAGGAATCTTTAATCGAGAAGGAGCCAGCACAAATTTGGCCCAAGAGCCGCAATAAAAAAAAAGTGAAATTGCTTCTTTTTTTTTCTTCTTCTTCTTTTTTGTTTGCCAATAAATACAGTGCGAACCAATCGGAAAAGCTCCAAAACGAGCGAGTCAGGGGATGTCTTTGTTTTTTTGTGTCGACATGGCTCTTTCCAAGGTGGCAACTACATTTGAAAGACAACGCGAATAAGTCTTAATATTCAAGAGTCAAAACACCGCAGCTCCACGGCGCAGAAGAGGGATTACTTCATTTAAAGCTGCAAAGCTGGTCCATTTTAAATCTTACTCCTCCGACAAGGACTGCCTCTGCGAATTAAGATGCATGAACCACTCAAAATGTTACAGGAAAACAAATCTAGCCAGGATGAAGACGGGTCAAAGGTTCAAAGTCTTCCTCGGCAAAGGCTGAGGGGGAATATTTCAAAAATGTTGGGAGCAGGATCAGGATGATAGATGAGAGTCTCCCAACACACTTCATAACAATATAGTGCAGCAACTGTTCAGCCACACACACACACACACACACCGCAGCAGGTTGTTAACTCCGCTCATTATCCATTATCCGGGGATAGAATTTAACAACGCTGTTGATTATAGAAGATGCTCCTATGTTTTTTAAATATTTTGAAATGTAGGCGGAAGCTTACAGCTGTAAAAAAAAAAAAAAAAAATGAAAAAATGTGCAGATGAGGAATTATTCCACCAAATGAAAAAAATATTGTTCTAAAACTAAAACTAAACTAACTAAAATGTTCGGTTTTCTTTTCATGTAAAATGAAATGTATTTTTTTTCTCCTGCTCTGATAGTAAATAAATAAATAAACGAGATTGTATAGTGGTGAGGAGATAGGAGTCCGGAGACTGAGCCCGCAGAGGTTAATACTCGGCAAATGAGTTTGCTCTCTCTCTCTCTCTCCACACAGTGGGAGCGCTGGGGGAGGGCAGAGGGACGCAGACTCTAACTGTCAATCAAACACACCAGCACACCAGGCAACACAACACAACACACGAGGCCACCAGCACACAACCGACATGGACGAGGCAGAATGGAAGAGTCCACAGGAGTCTCCTCAGAGGACATTTGATATAAGGTGGTACGATGTGCGAATAGCTCTGCGTGTGTGTGTGTGTGTGTGTGTGTGTCGTGATGGAGTCTTTTTTTTTGTGATTTATAGCCGTGATCATCTGATATACGGCAAGCACCAGCACTACACACAGAGTTAATGTACCAGGCCACTTGCTTATTATCACTTCATTTGTGTTTCTGACCTTCACGCCGCACAATGATGCGCGCCACTGACTTTATAATATCACAACTAAATAGAGCAGAAGTCCTGCAGGTTTATTCATGCAATATTTCAGTTATGTCCATGGTCAATGTAAAGCCTCCAGTGCTCGGAAATTAAAAATGTACTTTGCATTCATGTAAGAGGCATCATACGTCCAGTTGTGCTTTTTTACACATACAAAACGTCATGATGAGTACTAATTGTATTTATTTATTTATACTATTATTATTATTCATTCTAACTATCCATATTTAACACATTTGTTTTAAAATGCACTTAACAGTGGCCCCTCTGACTATTGACGAGAGGGAACTTTACTTTAAACCATCTCAGTGTCTTCGTTCAAATTCTGAAAAAAACACAGACTTGGGAAAACAAGTCAATTGGGGAATAAAATGAGTTGAAAATTATGCGCAAATTGATTGGTGGATCAGTATTTCACAGCATGACTTGTTTTTAGTCGCTCATGAAGCTCAGGAGGTAAGGTAGGGCAGGTCCTCCACTAATCAGGATGTCAATAATGGAGGATGAAGATACTGCTCCTGATGTTTCTGACCGTCCCAGATTGTGTGTTGTGGACGTTATGAAGTGTAAACCACTTGGAGAGGTCCATTAAGAAAAGAAAAGCACTATACAAGTGCATTCTCTTTACAGTTAAGTGGCCTGGATGCTACTGTACAGAGTGTGGAGTGTTAAAAGCTCAGATTTAATGTTTAAAACAACGATTCCACACTGTGAGTAATGTGAGTGGCCTGCTGCACTTTTTTTGTTGTTGCCTTTTTGCACTGCATATAAAAATATTTAAAATTGTATTTGCCCCCGTCTGATCCCTGCATTCAAAATAACTTTCCATGCGTGAATAAATAATAATAATAATAATAATAATAATAATAATAATAATAATAATAATAATAATAATAATAATAATAATAATAAATCATGGAATATGGAGTCATCATTTAAACTTTATGTTAATTGTACCGATTGTTGTCACACTGAGGGGACACTGTGAATTTTCCCAAAGGAAACAAACACAAAAACATACTGAAATGTATTAACCTCCTTGATTTTTGTATATATATATATATATATATATATATATATATATATATATAAGAATAAACTTCTCAGTTTCCAGTCCACAGAGACCTTATCCAACCTTCACACAACACTGAAGGTGTCAACAAGAACAGCACCCAGGGATTTAGAGGCGTTTTGCTCAGCTTTTCAGAAATCTCAACATTCACTTCTCTTCTCCTGCCAAAAAAAAAAAAAAAAAAAACCCTACCTCTCTGAGTCCGCTGACATTTTGCCTCAGTCCTTCAGACCTCCTGATACTAACGTGCTGATTCAGGAGTCCCCCTGAGCTGACATATATATATATAATGATATATATATATATCATTATATATATATACACTATATATATAAAAACTTCCTCTGTAGGTGGAGTTTAAGATGCTGCAGTCAGGGTCACGTCCTGAGATAAAATTGCACTTTAAAAGAAAATCTGTTATCTGATATCTTATCCTCAGATCCATCAGTATCAATTGCAAAATAATAGCTTTGCTGAAGTCCTTTCAAGAATATAAATATTCTGTGTAATTTTCATTGTCCAGATATGGAAAAAAAGATTTATGCCCAGGGTACAGACCCTCCGACTTCCTCCACTGACACACAGGGTGCAGTTTCTTTGTCAAAGCTCTTAATAAAAAAATTTAAAAACACTGTACTGACCTTTGTACTGAGCCGGAGAGAAGAAGCACTCCTTGGATAGATGGGTCACGACTTTGTCCAGAAGGTCAGCCAGCACTGAAGAAAAGATAAAAAAACACACATGCAAATATGTCACAATAGCCACAGTGTCCAAGTGTGTTTATTGTAGTAATAACACAGTGGCCCAGGAGCAGAGCTGAGATTATGTAGGGGCTTAATGTTTTAATCTCTGCAACAACGGGGGAAAAAATACATATATATATAAATTGAAATATGACTGTCCTACGTAAATGGCTCTAAACACTTTTCCAGTACATAATTGAATTTATTTAACAGTATATTTTCCCAAGTAGTATCCCTAACTCAACTCTATATTACTATATTTCTGGCCCAGTGGGACCACTGCACAGCCTTAAACATATACATTACACATGTAAATTGATGAAGTGGTGGCCACTGATAAAAAATGTCCTTTACAAACTAAATAATAATAATAATAATAATAATAATAATAATAATAATAATAATAATAATAATAATAATAATAATAATAATAATAATAATAATAATAATAAAGTGCTTCTCTCATTGGATGTGTTTGAGGATGGAGCCGGATGATTCAGAATGCATCTCATAGACATGCCGGGTAGAGAGGGAGACCAATTACACGATCAATAGGCCGACGAGAGAGGAGGTATTGAACATGCAAACAGTCCTAATCACGAGTGTTTTGATGGAGAGATAGTGGAGTTAATCATCTTTTGTCTGGAGGTTGAATAGAAGCCCCATCCAACACACAAGTGTTAAATCACAGCGCGTCTTCATTCCCGCGAACGAGACGTCAGCGAGTGTTCAATAAATGGCGGAGGGGAAATTGTTTTTTAACTTAGCAGTCAGCTCAAAAATGCTACAAATGTACTTTTCAGTGAATCTTTCTTAAAAGGTAGAACGCATGTGTGATTAATGATATGCAGAGTAAATATATCGCAGTGAAAAGCTCTAATTGAGCAGAGAGAGAGAGAGAGAGGAAGCTTTTTTATGGGGCGAGTTCAACGGTGTACGGATGAAAGGAAGCAATCACCAAGGATGAACGTGCATTAATGACAACATTCTCAAAACCTCCATTTAAATGATTTTTTTTTTACCCCTCAAATTGCCTCTATTTATTTCCTGTGAGGCAAAAAGAGTGTTATTAGTGTTTTTCCATGGTAGCTGTCAATAGCAGTGATTAGTTGTTGTTTTTTTTTAAGGTCTATGGATGTTACATTCATGTAATCTCAGGTGCACCTGCAGCATAATAGAAGACATCAGCAGAGAATGTGGTTAAATCCCATGTGCGGCATATAAAATGACTATTTTGTCATTATTATTTCTATATGTATATTAACATATTTACAGAGGCTGCCATGATAACCCTTTTCCCTGTCCCCTTAATCAATCATCTCATTTTTTTTTATTCTTCTGTATTTTTGGGGGGTTGGTGGCTGAACAGTGTCAGAAACATTTACCAGGTTCATTAACATCCAGACTGTGGTGGATTCTTTTCCCTGAAGTGCAGATTGCCCCGGCTTGTGAGGTAAACAACAAAGGGATTAAACACAAATAATGTTGTGCATAGAAACTTTTAATTCTGTAGATTTCTTCTTTGTTTGTTCCCGCCCCCGCTTTTACTCTTGAGGCTATGACTCATTTGCCTCCACAATTAACACTCAGGAAAGGAAAATCAAGATGGGTTTTTACACTTTATATTATTATCACGCTTCTAGAATCTGGAGATTACCTTTTCCGGTGAAGACGCTGGGTTTGGAGGTCATGACCTTGCAGTAGAGCCTCCTGCAGGTCTCCATCCAGCTCTCCTCCATCCTGGTGTCCTGTGACGATGCCAGAAATTCACTGAACTCCGAGTCTACACAAGGACAAAAAAAAAAAGAAGAAGAAGAAGAAGAAAATAACAATCACAATACTGCACCAGATAATCAGAAATCAGAAAACCTCAGTGTTTCTCTTGCCCTGTGAGTCATGGAGGATCTTTGGAGGAACCAGGGTGTAGCACTGAGGCGGAGGGAAGCTTGACACCATGGGCCAGGGATACGGATCCTCACCCTGGAATCAAAACAAATAAATCACACGTAATATACGGTATATATATATATATGAATATATATTATACATAAACCATGAAGTTTCAGGATGTTATTAAAATTATTTTATGACCAAAGATTTGACTCATCAATACACTTGATATATATACAGTATATGGAATGGAAAGGAACCTCTGACCTCCTGCATGGCCCGAGGAGGAAGCCTTCTCTCCGATGGACCTCCCACCAGACCGACTCGAACCAAAACGTGATTCCTCTCCACGGAGAGAGCGTCGATGATGAACTCGCTGAAAAACACACAAAGTGTAAAAAAATACAGATGACAACTGGCTTTTGTGTGCCGTCATTTTTTCTTTTTTTTGGGGGGGGGGGGGGTCATTCCAGAGTATATGGCAACCGAATAATTAACATTTCAAAAGTTCCTCAATTCAAGTCATTAAACTTTTGAAGAGCCTCTGAATGACTTCATGGTTGCTGCAATAAGGAAGTTTCCATGTTAAAATTTCACATCAGATCTGAATATGCAAATGATAAAAGGCACTTTTCAGGTTGAAAATGCTTCCACCTAGTGCCTTGGTGGATGCTTCTTACAGCTGAGGCCATTTGGGCCTGAAATTGGTCATAAAAAGGCAACCATCTTCTTGTCGAGTGCTTTTTTTTTCTTCCCAGTGCCCGTTTGCCACAAACTGTAATTTGCATACATTTTTTCCAGCACAAAATGGCTCAAAACAGCAAAAAGTCCTAAAATACATTTTTGCACATTGCCCTTACAGAGTTTTCTTTGGCTGAATTTAGTTTGCATGGATTAAAAAGAAAAAAAAGGTCACAGCCAATTTTTTTTTTCTAAATAAATCTCTGTGAGAGGTCAAAGAATGAAATCCCAAGGCGCCTGAAATGTGAGGAGGAGGAGGAGAGAGAGAGAAGAGGAGGAGATGATAAAGGCAGCGTGGACGGCGAGGGGAGATGGAGCAATAAATTAACAAGTCTTCATTCTCCAAGAGTGAGCCAGCACTCAGACATGCAACGGCGTTCCAGGGCCATTTCCATTCGCATCACAAAATAATAGCGAGGGGGCTCTTTGGGGGAAAATGGCCTCATTTCCACTTCCTTTCTGCTTTATTTCATTTTTATTCAGACAAGGCAAGCAAACAAACAATTTCTCATCCTGAACGATGATTAAATGTTGTGTCACATCAGGGAGCTGAAAGAGGAGCCCCTCCTCTGAATGAGAACCAGAGAGATGAAGGAGTCTGGGAGAGTGAAATATGCCAGACGATGGAGGCCATTCAAACGTCTAAATGCCTCGAAAACATTCAACATCTGTTGAGCGAGTCACAAAATTTGATGTAAAATGGAATTAGAAATTAAAAGCATGTTCCACAAAAAGTTTTTCCCCTTTAAAAAACGTCTAATTAAATCAATGTCATAAATAAATGTTAATGCAGAGAAAGATGGGAAGAGGCTGTTTTATACTTCTCAAAAAAAAACTTTTGATTTAAAATTAAAAAAAAAAATGCTGCTGTTGTAAATTTGTAAAACGATATTATGTGATTTTGTATTTATTTTTTATTGTAAAGAGACCAATCAGAGTAATTTCACTTATTTGGTTCCAACTTTAATTAGAAACAATACAGGGCCTTAGTTTAACGGCCCTCGCGCCACAAACTTTGGTGTGTGCGTGTGTGCGTCTGTGCGTGTTTTTCTTTTGTTCTCCTCACCCCTGGCCGTCGTCATCGTCGGGCTGGGCCACGTTCTCCCTCTGACTCTGCAGCAGCGTGGAGCAGATGTTGTATTGGCACTCCAGCAGCAGGAATGAGTCCAGATGACAGCAGAGCACACTGAGCAGTCTTCAGCAACACAGACACAGAAAAAAAAACAAAGACATTAAAACACACACACACACACACACAACACTGTCATTGTGAGATAGTGGAGTTAAAGCCCTAATGCGGCGTACGCTGCACAGCAGAGTGAAACTCAAGCAGACGGGCCACATTTGGACTTTAGTTAGTCATTTCCTCTGGCCCCCTTTATTTCTAAAAGTCCTTTTTCAGTCAACACTATATATATATATATATATATTTTTTATTTTTTTATTCCAGCAGCAGCTTGCCGTAGCCAATTGTAAAGCTTTGTTAAGCATAGGGCCCTCAGGAAAAAAAAAAAAAGCTTCATGGTTCATTTTGTGTGGCTGGTAATGACACCCAGACTCAAACAGGCTGTTAAAGCTCCAGTGGCATTTTGAGACGTTAAAGTGGCAAAAAAAACAACAACGAAGAGCCAGAGAAAGCGCTTTGTTTTGGATGGTCCAATAACCGCAGAGAGGTAAAGCTTTTCAACACCTGCAACAATGACTTTAACTTGAGTGTATGCTACAATAAAGGAATATATTTCTCTAGTACACAAACATATGAAATAAACCCCCCAAAAATGGAATGAATTTCCACTCTCACCGGCGATGACTTTCATTTCTCAGGGTTTAAATAAAAAAAGATCCCACACGTGTGCAAAATTAACCACAACAATCTCGTTAATGTTTGTTGTCTCCTCAGCCTGTCCCGCTGCAATTAATTATGTCAAATTGAATCTCGTCTATCAGGTTTCTATCACACAGGCCTTCCCATCGTGACAGAGGATGACAGGTGGGCTGCTTATTATTCCCATTTAAGCTCTTCTTCCCACTTCTTTGGTATCGCGATATTTCCCAGGGGAAATAAACCGTCATTATATTTTTAAATGTTTATCTACGATAGAAAATGAAAACCTGCATAATGGTCCGTGCAGATGCTTTGGTTGGTCAAAATGATTATTATTAATATCATCATCATCATCTTTATTATTATATATTTTTTGTTATTATACCTGGGCCAGTTGGTTAATCTGAGGATTCATTTAAGCATTTCAAATGAAAACATCTTTAAAACATGATATTTATCTTCATGCTGGTGTGCTTTGTGTGTGTGTGTCTGAGATGTTGTGCGAGTGCCTGCGTGTGCGTGGGTGTGCGTTGGTCCCAATGTCCTGCACAGTGGTTAGGATGCGAGCTTGACGGACAGCTCTACTTACAGAGTGTGGCAGCAGCACAACGAGACGCTCAGAGTCTGTCAGGCCTTCCGACCCCTCACACTATCAAACTGAGAACTTAAACATCTGGAGCCACTCCAAACCCTGCTGCCCCAGGGTGTTTTTATTCAGGGGTTCCACTATTTTCTTTATGACCGGTTAATGGGCTGATTATTTTTTTCTAGTGATCGAGGAAAAAGGGCATCACAACTTCCCAAAGTTCTCAGAGGTGACCGAAATCAATCTCTGAGCAGTAGTAGAAAAAAATCAAAGCTTATTCACTGTTATTGTCTGGAAGGCAGGAAACCAGCAGCCTCGTATAACTTTTAACAGAAATTATTTCAGGTCAAAATCAAAGAATGGCATAGAAGAAGACATTTTGAACACACACACACACACACACACACACACACTTGTGGTGCGTTTAGAGGCTTCCATAGAGATGCGACAATAGATTAGAGGCATCCAAAACACTTTAAATGGGGTGGGGGGGGGGATACAGTGGGGAGAGAATGGCAGTTGCCATGGCAACAAAGCGGCTTTTAGCAACAGGGGCGAGGGCTGAGGGATCTTTGCTCATTAACTTTGGGAGATGAAGAGAAGTGGAATTTGTGGATCCTTTCTTTTTTGTTCTATCCCTTCCGAGGAGGAGGGATTAGATTTGGGTCAAATATGGTAAAAAAAAAAAAAAAAGGT
Source organism: Colistium nudipinnis (assembly GCA_016785305.1). Classification (NCBI taxonomy): domain Eukaryota; kingdom Metazoa; phylum Chordata; class Actinopteri; order Pleuronectiformes; family Rhombosoleidae; genus Colistium; species Colistium nudipinnis. The sequence continues at coordinate 269,070 of JAFBJU010000234.1, read as the reverse complement.
CAAACATTTTCCGACATATTGTGAGAGCCGAATCAGTGGCGATTTTCAAATTGCCACGTGGCGAGCTCTCAACTGCGGCCAATTTCAGAGATGGTCCAATTACATGGAGATTGTAATCGTTCCAACCCACTCCGGAGCTTTCTATCTGCTAGACTGCTACACGGTTACGTTTATTTTTCCAAACCCAACAATGATTTTATCCGACTACAAAGTACCGTAGAGATCCGTTGGTGTCCAAAAATCGATTAAAAAAAAAACATCACTGACCTACAGAGCTGCGTGTCGAGTCATTACGGAGAACACAGGCACTGGGTATCGAGTCAATTCTAGATACACAATCTGCAGATGAAAATATAAAAAATGGATTCTCCTGCTTGAGTCAATTCCTGAGTGCCCAGCTGTTTTAGGAGATAACTTGATATCACCGAGGATTTATATCCGCAGCAGAGGCCCACAGAGTGAGAAGCTGAGATTTGTAGATTAGCATCCTTCTAAATGTGTTTAACTCACTTTTCCGACTATTTAATCCACATTTTGCTGGAGAAGAAACAACAATTAAAAGCCCGTTCCACCAGACGAAAGCGCCTGGAGCTGTGATCTATTATTCATCACGTAGCATATGTGGGACGCACGCTCACCTGAGCTTATTCGCCAGGCACCGGCCGCCTTACACCATCTCACCTGGTGACACTAAGTTTGCTGCTCCCCCTGCGAAGCCAACGTTCTGTTTAATAGAGAGAGCTGTAACTCTGTTGTAGTAAACGACCCCGTGTCATCGACGCAAACCAGCGGCAAATGACCGGGATCTGACTGGTATGAATGGACCCACTGTATATAAAAAGAAAATCGGTGTGAATATTTAAAACAAGCCCGATGTGCATCACGGGTGATTGTTTGACCCGAGGTCGCTTTATAATTAAACACTGATGAAACGTCCACACAGTTAAACGGAGCAGAAGAGAGGTAAGAAACGGAAAATTACAAAACAAGTTATGAATAATAAGGAGTTACAACGGTGGTACTGCTCATGTAAAAAAAAAAAAGATTGAATTTGCTTATGTATGCAAAAGTTTGCAAAAACACTATATAGCAATACATAAATGGCAATTTAGAATAAATATGCAAGGAAGTTAGACCTTGTTCAATACCAGAGCATTTAAAGTTTAACCAGGTTTTTTTTTTTTTTTTTATTCTTCTTCCATATTTTCTTGCTGATTATTCAGCACCGTGTCCCTGTTGTTGCCTAAACGATGCAATGTTGCCCTCTGGGATCAATAACACTATTCCTATATCACGCTGTCAAATCCCTTCAGAAAATCGACTGGAAAGAAAAACGTGCAGCATTGCATTGTGGGTATTGTCGAGTAAAAAAAAAAAAAAAAGCGTATATGCGTTTTGAGCATCTTTAGGGGTTCGGCTGATGGGCTACATGCGAGGTCACGCGTGTGCGTGCGTTGGAACAGGCAGGGACAGTCAATTATTACTGTGTTACCCTTTAAACAAGAATTACTTTTTAATTTTAATTGAAAAAAAAAATAATAATAATAATGTTTGGATTAGTTCATTTGATGTTGATCTTGTTTGTTGAACATGCGTGTTTGCTATAAAATGAATACAACTGATAATAAATAAGAAAATGCCATGACTACATTTTCAAATGACTTGACTGACGGATGATGACAAAAAGCTCGGGCGCCAGACACGTAGCCACCCCACAGAGAGGCACACCGAGTCTGGCTGGAGAAGGCTGGATGTGAACAGGAGTGGGCTGAGCGACAGGCACAGACGGAGTGAGTCAGCGTGGCTCCAAACAGCGACTGTGATTCTGTGTGGCGTTAAAAAGGGAAAACGCGGAGCTCTCCTGTATGCTGCCTTATCGTCTCGGCAACACGCCTTTCACTTTTCTAAAAGTGCAGCACCTTCACCTGGTGACCTGCCAAAAGCGGCAATATGCAACATTTCTGAGGAATACAGCAGTACTGCCATATTTCCTGCTCCATCCAGAGTGACGCCACTCATCAGTCTTAGAATCCAAACTGAAGTAGCTGCTCAATTTCAAAGGAATTTATTTTTCAGTCATTCTCATTTGTTGGTTATTGGCAGAATACAGCACCCATATATATATACACACACACACACATTCACACTCATGCAGCCCTGCTTATTTCTCTCTTATCCCCAGAAATCCTTTCATCAGCCTCTCAGTGCTGGGTAATCGAAGCATAAAGAACCATGTCAGTCTGTTATTGCCAAAAGGCTGAAGTCTGTGCGTGTGTGTGTGTGTGTGTGTGCGTGTGTGTCTGAGCGTGGTCGCTAATCTCCTGTGGTGTGCATTCCCCATCAACGTTTGGTAAAAAAAAAAAATCCCCTCTCACCTCAGGCCGAATGTGTGCGACTGCTCATAGTGGAAGAGGGAATGAATCTTGGCGTCTGAATCCACAGCAATCAGCCTGTCAATCAAATCCTGCGGATTTCGAAAAAAAAGAGAGGCTGTGAAAACAGAATATATGGCAGTGATGGTGCCAAACGACACGCCAGTGTGGATATTAACAGCGTGTAAGGTGGAACATGTACATCGGCCTCGGTGTGTTGGGGGTGTTTAGGAGGAGATATGACAAATGGAATGTGGTGGGAGGGCAACACATTAAAAAAGGACAAACATGCCCTCAAATGGCTGAGAGAGGCACTGCATGAACAAAACACACACACACACACACACACACGTACACACACACACACACACTCACAGGAATGGAGGTTGGCATTTCTCTCAGGGTATATCTGCTCTTGTTGGCTAAAGGCTGCCGGCCCAGCAGCTCCCAGACCGAGTGGGACGAGGAGAGCAGGTTCACCAGGGACAGGAAGGACTGAGACAGAAAGATGAAAAAAGACAATGGTAAAAGACACAAAAAAAACACACACACACACAAGAAGTCAATTTATGGCTCAATTAACCAGTACATGATCATTTTTAGATATGAATGTATTTTTTTTACCTGCGTGATGCAAACACGTATTCATATTTAATCTGAACATGTGAATAGAGAAGTAAATAAAAAAAAAAAAAAAGAATCCACAAGTCATAGAACTAAGTGAACAAAAGCGCGTGTGTAAAATCGTTCTCCCTCACATATATTCAGGAGCACATTTAATCAGTTTTCAGCCCAGGTTCAGGTTCTGGTTATGGTTCAGGTCCAGGGGCTGGCACGGACACGGATCTGTGACTGCACGTATGTAAACCTGGAAGCCGACCCACAGATAAGACTTTAGAGTCACTGGCGGCAGGGCACAGCTGACGCTTGACTGGTTCTCCGTATTTTCACTTCACTAGTTTCACCCAGAGCGGGCGAGCGAGCGAGAGAGAGAGAGGACCTGTCTGCGCTCAGAGGCCAGCATCACAAAGGCACACGCAGACTTAAAAAAATGAAAAATACAGCCTCACGCAAAGGAGGAGTTATTTCGGAGGTTCCAAATAGGTACACAATGAAAAGTAGTCACACAACTTGAAATGGAGGTTAACATAACACGTGGCACACCTTGAGGCAGCTCCGGTCGATGGTGTCCATGGGGGTCGCCTTGGGACGCACCACCCTCACGTCTTCATTTCCCCACTCCAGCGTGGACCACAGCTCAGTCACCAGTGCCCGGACAAAACCTGCAACACAACAGTTTATATTTAATGGAGAAAAAAAAAAAAAAGTGTTTCCGGCTGAGTCTTCGCCATTGCCTCTAAGTGTGAGTCTGTACCTGAACGGTGCAAAGCCGCCACTCCAGGAGCCGTCGCTGCCACCTGCGTCACCATGGTCCCGTATCCAAATTTTTCACAGCGACTCACCTTCAGAGAAAAAGAAAAAACACATAAACCAACTACATTCAGTGAATAAAAACGTAAAAGGGATGAGCTGAGGTTTGTGTAGAAAACGGAATCCCAGTGTAGACACAAAAACAGCTGTCATTATATGAGCAAAAAAATCATGCCTGTCATTTTGGGTGAAAATTTTAAATGTTTATTTCCTCAGCCATTGCAATTGACAATCTTGTAAATCAATCTACCTGATTTATCTGTCTGTGTAGAATCACTGAATTTGTTTTTATTGTTGTTTTCAAATTCCATTATCTTAAAGTCAATGTGAATCACAGCATCATATTATTTTTGGACACATTAATAGCATCTTAGAGGCTGAAATCCTTTTCCCCTGGAAAAGTTTATTTTTTCCACGGCCTCCACAAAAGGTGATGGAAGAGCTCTAGGAAAATAATAATAATAAGTCCAATGTTGTGTAAAGGTGGTAAAATAGACTCATCTGCCTGGCCGACATGAGACAGCTTAAAAACTGCTGAGTTAGAGCCGTTTGGATTTGTGAAATTGGAAATGAGGTGGACGGGAATACGAGCGGTGTCCTCCAACAAATCACCGCGACAGATTCCTCTCTGAGCTTCGGGAAGTCTCCGGCAGTGACTGTGTTTGTGCTTGAGGACATTTGGCTGGGAAAATGTGCAGCATATTGATAAAGGTGGTGGGGATAGGACTATACAAAAAATAAGAAGTGGTGGTGATGGTGGTGGAGTGAAGACGATTTCTTTTGTTATGGGGGATGAACAGATCTAAGCTGAAAAAGACCACAGTGATGTTCTTAGTGCAGTATTGTATGAGTATTATTAATATTATTATTACCTGCAGTTTTTTGGTAGAGCGAGAGAACATGTAGGAGACGCACTCGGGCATGGCTCCGGTCTGCTGCAGCAGCATCAGGCCTTTAGGAGTGGCAGCAAAGTTCAGCAGACTGTCCAACAACGTCTCCTCCCAGAGCAGCCTGAAAAAAAAAAAAAAAAAAAAAAAAAATCAGAGAGAGGAAGACAGGTGGAGCCCCAGTACAGTGGAATCACAGCCCGTCCATTTATGGGACGGATAATGACCAGGTGGTAAATGGAAAGGCTCAGATCCCTCCCTTTATTATTTATGAATGCAGTTTATTACACTGATTCTTATGCTAATCGGTGAATGTATAAATGGTTGCAAAATTGAAAAAATATGAAATAAGATCTTGTTAAATGTTTCTGTGTTCTGAACAAGCTCTTAAAAGACACACATTAACACCCAGAAGTTCTTACATTTCGATGAATTCAACCATTTTTTTCCATAAAAGGTTTTATCTGTTTTCCACGGCAGGTGCTCCGGCGCTAATCTACGGGAGGCCGGTGCACATGTTAGGGCACACTGCTCAATGTGTGTCGTCAGAATGTGCAGTGCGTACTAAAAACAGGTTGTAAATGGTGCAAAGGCTCGTTATTGTCAGTGCAGTGCACGACAACAAAGATATTTATAAATCCTGCTTGCATAGTTTGCAATTAGTTGAAAAAAAAGACCTGCATGTAAAACATGTTTAGAGTCATATTTGAGGATTTTGGAGGCTGGAAATGAAATATGATATTATAATATTATACAAAATAACAATATGAAAGTTCTGATTTCTTCTCTTAAGTAGTAAGTGACTGGAGGAAACACAAATCTTTGTTTTTGAATGTGCACATTGAGCCTCTGTAAGTATAGAACTATGACTAATGACCACTTTAATTCAACATCATTGAATCACGTCCTGTGTGTGTGTGTGTGTGTGTGTGTGTGGGGGTGGGTGCGTGTGCGTCACTTCACATGTTCTGCAGTTTCTGGGTGGAGACTGCAGCATTGGCCCCAGGTACCGGGGTGGGGACTCTTTCTGACAAGGAACTAATCTAGAAATAAGGAAGGAAGGTGTATTAGTTAATTTTTAATTTTATTTTTTTTATCTTAGTGTGTGCGGAAACATCTGAAAGTTTTTTGTTTTTTTACTGAATTATTCACAGATGTATTTATATCAAGCTGCGAAAAAAAAAGAGAGACTTCAACATTCAATTAACTGGCAGATTTATATTCTTTTAAATATCTCTAACTCACTTTGATTTCACTGCTCCAATAATAAAAAGTAAAATGGCTCTGAACGAGTGACCAGGTGAGGGGCAGGTACCTTTCTCCACGCCGCCGCCACCGTCCGGTGCAGGCCGTGGGGTCGGAGCACCTGCAGACCCTCGCAGGTGTTGTAGATCTGCCTACAGACGAAGACGAAGGCTCCACACAGCGTACGGGAGGCGTCAGACTCACTCGGCGAGGGCAGCTGCTGGTTCAGCAGCTTCAGGGTGAACCGCACGACGACAAGCGCGGCGGTGGTCCTGCAGAGGAGACGCACACACACACACACACACACAACAGCAGAAAAAGTGAAAATCAAAGTTTATAAAATGGCGATTCAGTTGGACTTTCCGTGTCTGCGGAGTTGTGGTAGTTAAGTTTATCTCGGAGGACGAGATATTTCAATACAGTTTCCTTTATTTTTCATTTTGGGGGAATTTAACAAATCTGCATCGTTAATTTTTCTTAATTCTTTGAATACGCAAATGAATGCATATTTGGTTGTTAAGTCACAACAACAGGCTGATGAACGGACTGACCCTGCTGAGGTCATGGTCATCCATAAACAGAATAATAAACTAACCCTGAGTGACTCGAAGGAACTTTGCGTTTGTGTGTGTGTGTGTGTGTGCGTGTGTGTGCGTGTGTACTCTCTCCGGTGTTGACCGTAGATATATATACGACTGTAGTGTGGTATAATAAACCAGCGTCTTCCTCGGGTGTAGTCTGCTCTCTGTGCAGAACCACGAGGAGGATTGGATATGCAAAGTTAAATCTCCATTGCAAGTCGCGTCACTCCGCTCACGGAAACGCAACGTATTCATTATCGTCCCCAAAAAAAAGAAAATAAATGTCACCGTGTATTTCAGTCTCACTTCTCACTGTGCGCCACCGGGACGTTCTCCTCGTATAAGAAGAGCGATAATCCTCGGTCAGTGTTGGCGATGCGAGCCAGCACGTCAGCCACGAGAGTCAGCGTTGCGGCGGGAGATTTTAATTTACACTGCCAGGGGGAAAAAAAAAACAAGACAAGATTACCAAACAGCTTCACTTCACAAAGTGACAACCATGGGAAAAAAAATGCTTCCACAATTTTAAATCGTTTGTGAAAAAAAAAAAAACATTTCTTCTTTGACAAGTTAACAGGTGATTTCATTTTGTTTTGGGCCACAGGTCGGCAGTTAAAGTGAGTTAAATAATAGATTCAAGAAAGTAATAGCAATGTATTTTTAGATATTAAAAGATATTTAGAAAGATTAGATTCAATAAAGATATGCTGTGAATAAATAACGATACAATAGTGAACCATTTAAATAAAATGACAAATATCCGCGCGGGCTGCGTTTGGGTGTTGACCTGCCGTCCGTTGAGCAGATCTATCACAGGAGTCAGCAGGGTCTCCAGGACAGCAGGCTGGAGGAGACACTCGGTGGCACACTCCGTCCTCTCACACAGCATCCACAGCACCTCCATCGCCAGGCTGCTGGGCGACAACCGCTCTGAACGCACAAACCATCCATCACAAGCTACTTCACAAATGGATTACGTGCATATGCCTATGTATCATGCTCCTAGAGTCAGACAGTCCCACGCATCATCATTATGGAGAGCATTTTTGAAGGAGATGAAATGATTTTACTATAATAATAATAACAACTACAGTGTATTGTTATTTTTAGTGGTATCTGCTTGAAAAGTTCAACACATTAGGCTTGACCATCTGCCTCTGACTCAATTCTGCAGTATCACTAGTGATAAACCAGTCATGGTCTGGTTCGTGTGATCTTCATCTGAACAAGAGTCAAATATTAATACAAATCTATGACTCCCTGCAGGAAATGACCCTCTGACAAAGTCGAGGTATTGATCGCTGGCAGCGGAATGCGTCTGGCGCGAGTTGCGAATGCAGGAGAATGAATGGCGCAATAAGGAAAAGGTCTTCCAGGGGGAGAGTCGGAGTACATGGTGACCCGGGTACAAGGTTAGGAGATAAAAGTTATGACGTGAGGGAAGGACACTGCTCCCTCACACACCCAGTTCCAGAGTCTGGAAAAGGATGGGGGGGTGTGTGTGGCTGAAACTCATTGACAACATTAATGTCTATGCGTAAGCGCGTGTGTGTGTGTGTGTGTGTGTGACCCACCTGTGTCACTCTGGGGCGGATTGGGTTGGTGGTACAGGATGTGAATCAGGAGGATGACCACATCTGTTAGGCTGACTGGATCTGAAACACAGACGTGGGCACGTTAAGGAGTAAATGAGTCTGACGATTTTAATAACGAATGGTTATTGGATGAGGTGCGTCCTAAGAAAATTCCTTAACACTCATTATTTATTTGCGGGAAAGGTTTTGGTGACAGCCAAGTTTTTTTGTTTTTTTTTTTCTTCTCTTTGAGTCTATGACGTGGTCTGACGCAGAACACGTTTAAGTCTATGAAAAAAAAAAGACGTGACCATGGTAAATCACATTTTTATCTCTACGTAAAAAAAAAAAAAAAAAAAAAAACGACGGCGCCTCGGAAGATATGAATGAGTAACATTATTCATGATTCTTGGTGACTAAAGAGCAGACTTATGGCTGCTATGAAAAAAAAAAAAAAAAAAAAACGACGGCGCCTCGGAAGATATGAATGAGTAACATTATTCATGAATGTTCCCACCTAAAGAGCAGACTTATGGCTGCTATGAAATATTCTGCCACCGGTGATCAGACGATGAAGGAGGCCGAGTGAATTAGGGAGCTAAAGCGCAGGGCAGCAGGTCATGAATCAATCATGTTACATAAGTTTCTTGGTGATTAAGACAAGGTGGAGGGGGAGAGGGAGTGGTGCCTGATGGGAGCTGATCAGACACATTCCTTCCTGGAAAGATTGTGGATTTTACAACTATTTGGCAATTCAATGGAATCGGTTGAAGCCCTTTAACGGCAACGTCTGAACAATGGACAATGAGCAGTTCAGTTTTAGGATCTTGGCAGAAAAAAAAAACACAAAAGCGGTCAAACGTCATACTGATGGGAAAAATGAGTGACCCAGCACACACGTGCGGTGTATGTAAGAACAATTTGTGTGTTCACCTTTTTGATTCCCCACTGTGATGGGGAAGAGTTTTCTTCCATTGGTGTAGATGAGGAGTTTCCCCAGGAAACACAGAGAGTGGACAAAGGAGGCGTATTCAAGCTCCTTTCCAGAATAAACACTTCTCTGCGCTGAAAGCCGAAAAAATAAAATAAATCACATTCCCAGTGTATTCCAAATATTCTTCTTTATACAATTATTATCATTACAATGATTACGTTTGACATAAAGCATCAGCATGATGGTCTTTCCGGGGGGAGCCTGGTATAAACCCACTGAGGACAATGGGGAGTTTATGGGAGGGCTTTTTACCTACCAGTGCTCTGCTGCTGCTGGGCGGACTGGGAATCCCCGGTCTCAATTGTGGCCCGTTCGCAGGATTCCTTGTAATGGATGCACTGCTGAAGAGCTGCAACCACCTGGAAAGAGTAGAAAGGGATTGAAATGCCAACAGCTGATGAGGCGAACTTGCGATACAGCTCTTAATCTGTTGAGCCACATTCACAGGGCTAAAAAAAAAACACACACACCACAGGGATTCTTCAGAAATCAATCGAGAATGTCAAGTTTTAAATCAGGAGGTTTACGACAACTTGAGACTCCTTTAGAGCAAATTTCAGGGCTAATTCCCTGATAATCCCCTGAAGTCAGAAGTAAGAGATGGAGTGTAAGTAGTGAACAATGAATCCCCCCCTTTGTCTGGAGACTCCTCACATAGTTCAGCCTTTTGAATCGCACAGATCCCACAGGTATATGTGGGAAGGAACGAGAATTTCCGGAATAACAAAGAAATCGAATTTCTTGGATGTTTCTTCCTGTGGTCAATATTTTGACCCCCAGAAGTACACACAGAGATATTGATCATTGTCTCGTGATTGAATCACCATTACCAGAGACTTGTATTTTCTCTCCAGGAGCCTTAGGACCACGGTCCTGCTGTAGTAGCCGTGCTGAGACAGCCAGAAGTAGACCAATCCAAAAAGAGAGAAATATAATGTCAATGCATGAGCCTAATTGATTATAGATGAATGCATTATGCAGCTGTGATACAAACCATCCACTTATCAAACCAGGTCGCTCTAATATCCAGTAAGGCCAGTAAGTGAACTGGCTCCAGGATTTTCTCTGGCCCAGCAGAGGCGGAGCCGTGTTCATGATGGAAGGACAACAGGGAGAAGGTGCTCTCTATGACTTCCTCCATATACCTGCAGCGAAAAAATAAAGGGCAATAAACCACTGTTTCATTAAAGATATGTGCCCAAAATTCAATACTGCATTCCACGTCCACAGCTCACTTCTCTGGATGACGGATCCAAAAAGTTGTCACCTCCTTCTGAAAGTCATTCATCAATCGAATCTGAGGCGAGGGAGACAGGGAGAAAAAAAGAAAAAAAAACGATGATGTGGTTTGTACAGTGACTGATGGTGTTGTGTTACGCGCTGTGACAGGAAAAAAAATCAAATAAATAAATAGCGTGTACCTGTTTGAGAAGACGGACAACCTCGGGTTTGGTGATGTCGATGGTGGATGAGCCCGTTGGGAAGCTTAACTTGTGAGACGCAAAACTTGACTCCACACTTTTAGCTATACATATATGTACATAAAGTTAGAATTAAAAAGTCAATAAAATAAAATACAAAAAAAACAAGCCGATATTATTGATTCAGTATATTTATAATTCCAACATTTTCAATCATCAGTGAAAACTGAGGCATCCCAGAACTACTATGTCTGCCTGAATATATTCCAGTTAGCTTTCTCTTTTTATGGGGGACGGTAAACAAATAAAAAAGCTCATAAAAAAATAACTTTCTTTCAAAAGTGCTGCACACGCACAATAAAAACGCCGCAATTGTCCTACCCAGGCTGGTGTAGATCTCCCGTGTCACACTCAGAGGAGACGAGGAGAAGCTTTTAGCGAAGAACTGCAGCACATTATCCTAAAGGGACGTTATGAGAGCATACAGACATCAATCGTATAGCTATAAAAATCTATTCATAATCAATAATAATAAAACAGCAGCATTCTCTTGTTTTCTTCTTGGCTCAGCCGGTGAAGCATGATTGCAGTGTGGAGAATTAATTACTTTTTAAAGCTTGTTTCCACAATGATATAAGCTGATAATTATGAATGAATTCACTGATGTGGAGTTGGACTCACGCTGATGTCTGGGTCGGGCTCGCTCAGAGCTGCACAGAGTCTCCTGCGCAGGCTGCTCCAGCTCTCGCAGCTCAGGATGTCGGACGGAGGGGCGCAGCAGAGGGCCTGGAGCGCCTGCCACCGGATCTACACGCACACAGGAACAATACCTCACCTACGGAAGCAATTCCTAACCCGTGTAGCTTGTTAAGAACTCATGAAAAAGAAGCTGATGTTTTCTTTCAACTTTAAGCCTTCCTACCTCTTTGGGTCTGCTGGGGTCAAGTTTTTCGGCCAAGACTTGCAGCTGGTCTTGTCTGATGAAGGCATAACTCTGAAAAGGAAGTAGAAACAAAAGACAAATCAAAGATCATAACATTCAAATGGAAAAGAGCTCATATTGCTTGATACAAGCGCACCAGCCGTTTATAAAGTGGGTCATAAAGAGATTATTGTAAAGGTTCCCCTACAAGAGCCATTTTGACCAGCATCAAACAGTTTTGGGGTCAATAGAAAAGACACAATATAAGCCCCCAACAGTCATTAACAATATTTGAGAGGAAATAAATCAAATGTGACTGTTTCAGTGCGTCTCTGACCTGGTTAAAGGAGGAATCGCTGTCAGAGCAGTTGTCAATGAACTGGCTGTTGGACTGACTGTGCAGGTCCTCCTTCCTCATCTGGTCCTCCTCAAACCTGTTGATCAAAGACTCCACAACCATGATCATGGAGCTCTTCAAGGTCTGCATCATCTGCTGGTACCTGAAAAGACGACGCATTATTATTACTGTAACTTTAAAATCAGCCAAAAATTATTCATACGAAAATTTTAAATGACCTATTTATTTAATGTATTTCCTTTTAACCTTTTTAAATATGGCAGACAATTATTTTGAGACAATTTTCCTGTGCTCCACTCACTCAGCTGAGTCTCTGGTCCTGCGGGTGACGGCGTGGATCATGGTGTCGTGACCGGAGCCGATCGCATGCTGTCCTTCTCCTGTGGTCAAGTTCTTGGTTTCCTCCTCCACCACCGTCCCCAGAGATGTTTCCACGTACTGACGGAGGTACTTGACAAACTCATAACTGACAGAATAGCAAGGACAACAATAATCATATTGTATTCACATACAGTTTAAAATACATTTTAACCGGGATTTTTGTTCTGCCCTACTTGTGGAAGTTCTTGTCAGTCTCCTCCAGGTGAAGCAGGATCTCTTCGGCACATTCTGTAGACGGAGCTCCAGAGATCCTGTCCTTGATGCTTATCAGAAGCTGCTTAAGCAGCGACTGCAGCTCCAGCTCATCTTCGGCTGATAACTGAGACATCTCAGACACAGAGCTGACCTTAGAAATGGAACATAGTCATAACATCAGTCTTCTGACAGAGATTCTTTTTTCAAGCTAACTAATCAAGCTAAAACAAGTGTGTTCAGAGAGGGCCGAATTCACCTAATCTTTAGCACTTTTAAAATACCTATACATACATATATTCATATCTACACATATATATAACGATATGTAATGAGCAATATTAGATTTTTTAAAGAACGTTTTAAAATGGAATGTACAACTAATACACAGGGGGGCATGGATAAAATATGAAAAAACTCCAGAGAAAATAAATTTAATATGAACGATAAGCATCGATGAAGCACAGCTAGCTAACTGCACAGCGGCTAAAAAAAACAACTTTGGCTGAAAACGAAGACGAGTGAAAACCAGGAAGCACAAACCATTAATATTTTCAACAGAATTGTGAAAACATTTAAAGGAAAAACTACCTTGTTTCCTCTTATCTTTGGATTTTAAGACGATATTTATACAGGAAGCATCCTTCCACCGCTAGCCGCGTCTCTATGGAAACCGCTTTGACCGCTGTGCATTGTGGGATTCCAAAACAAATTACACGCTGCCTTTACAGAGCGTCTGAAACACGAATTATAAATATATTAAGCATAATAAAATTGACAAAATATTTGAACATGAGTGTTAGTTAATATTTCAACACATTTTAATCATGAATGAGTAAAACATTTCTCTACAGAGAAGTTTTACTAACTTTAAACTTCACTGAAGGCTTTTCACGTGAGGTCTTGAATGCAGCACGACTGACGTGTGCTGTCACGTGACTCAATGTTTTGATGCTGGCAAACTTCGGGCTGCTGTAAACTGTCAGGCTCCACTGTGTTTTGTATCTGGATTCTTGAATATCACTTTGTATGGACATCAACTGTGTTGAATTAAAACACCTCTGACCTTCTAGTTATCATTGGTTTCACAAAATACGACGATAAAGTGACTAAACCAACCCCGAGCTAACAGGTTAGCATTAGCATCCCGCAGTTTCGAGCATGGCGGCGGTTGACAGCTTCCAGCTTCTGTTCCGGGAGGTGTCTCGGTCGTGCGGCCCTTACTTCGAAGCCCTGGCCGTGATCGGGGCTGTGTACACGGCCAGCCGGGCGGTGGTCCTGCTGAGAGGCTGCTGCAGCCTGGTCCGGGTGCACGTCCTGCCCCGGATCTTCCCCGGCGGGAGGCTGAGCCACAGATACGGGGACTGGGCTGTGGTGCATGGTGAGGATGCAGCAGGTGGTGATCAATAGCTAATCAATGAGTCCGGGGCGATAATCAACTGATGGAGCTGTTGTCAAACATCAATACAGGCTGCAAGTACACACTGGTGCAAATAATGTGCCCCAAATTAAACATTAAATTAAATTCATTTTGATCACAGTCAAAAACCCTGAAGGAGAAATAACAAGTATAATCAATCATATTTATCAATATTGATCCGAATATGTTTTAAACTGGTAATTTTTTCCTTGGTCTTTTGCTCATGGAACAGTTGTGAAAAATTACCTAGTATATGATGATAAAATGCACTTGTATTATTAAACCTCAAGTCCCAAATGGTAAAAACAGGAAATCTTGAAAATGAAGCAACTAAAATGAGCAGGTTTTTTCATAGATTCATGAAAGTGAAATGATTTGCTTCTCATGTCATGTAACTGTCTCCTCTGTCCTGTCAGGAGCATCACAGCCCGTGGCCTCAGCGTACGCTGAGGAACTGGCCAAGCACGGCATCAACATCCTCTTCATCACTCAGGACCAGACGTCCGTGGGAGACACGGCCGCGTGGCTCTCCCAGAGCTACGCCGTGGAAACCGCGGTGGTGGTCGTGGCCAACGCCGCCGACTTCTCTCTGGACCCGGCCTCCCGCATCAAGCCCATCAAAGAAGCCCTGCGGGGCCGAGACGTGGGCTTCCTGGTGAACTGCGTGGACGAGTCTTCTCCACGGGGCCTGGCGGAGATGCCCGAGCAGATGCTGGTGGACTTGGTGAATAGGAACGTGGCGACCGCCACGCTGATGACCCGGCTGGTGCTGCCCGGCATGGTGGAGCGCAGCAGGGGGGCCGTGGTCAACATATCGTCGGGCGCCTGCTGCAGACCTGTGCCCGGAAGAGCCACGCTCACGGCCTCCACTGTGAGACACAACACAGCTGATATCAGCCTCCCACACACACATATAGCAAGATCCTAGACATAACTCACAGCAGAATAGTTTGATTATATCAACAACTGTTATGAACTATTGCTTGAAAAAGGAAAACACTTTTCAAGCTTTTCTTCTTCTGTCCACAAACACATTTATTTTTTTTTATTTTTTTTTAATCCTCCTCTCTTCTCCCGACTCCTCAGGGCTACCTGGATCATTTCTCCAGAGCTCTTCACCTCGAGTACAGCAGCAAAGGAATCTTCATTCAGAGTCTGATTCCTTTCCAGGTAAAATAACTGACAGATTTTATTACATTTTTAGTCACTTATCAAGATAAGGCAAGCACTAACAGTTTGGAACCCATCCAGGTGCTCAAAATAATCTGTATTCTATCATTTGTTAATGTGTAATTAAGTCCATAAATAAAGTTGTAATTATTTATTTATACAGATTATACAGTATTTATATATATATATATATATCTGTACGTATGTGTTTTTAGATTGCGTCGAGCAGGCGTCAGGCGCCAACATCTGCATCGACGCCATGCGCCGAAGGCTGGTTTGTGCCAAAACCAGATGTTTACGCACAACACGCCATCTCCACCCTGGGCGTCTCCAACAGGACCACGGGCTACTGGCCTCACACATTACAGGTACAGTATGGAATACATTTAAAAAATATATAAATAATCAGCATCAAGCAAGTGGCAATTGTTGTATTCTGGATTACATTTTTTTGGTTCTGTTCCTTCACAGTACGGATTGATGACGTGCATTCCGGAGTGGATTTGGGTTCTGGGATGTCGTGTGCTCGTCAGTTCCAGATAGGACTTCACTTCTCGACCACGCTATTTAAAAAAGAAAAACTTCCATCTCCTTACTGGAATGTGTGTATCTTAGTTTATTCTTTGGCAAACAAAGGTTGGGTCAATTTGTGTTTGGGAATAACGAGTGAATATAGACATATTAAATCCTTATTGAACACTGGACTTTGATTTAAAATTGAACCACATCAACCAAACAAACCTGATAATAAATGACAGGAGGGTGAGGCGTAGGGTTGCAAACCAAATACCTACATTGTCATAATACTCTGGTTCGGTGCCTGAACTTTTATCACTTCAGGCTCCAGCAAGTTTTCAACCCACTGGACCGTTGCATAAGAGATGATATCAAATGCCAAATCTGATTGCATAATAATCATTTCTTCATGCACTAAAAAAAAACAAAGGTGCACTTTGAAACACTGTTGTGTGATCAAATAATACAATACAGAAGTAAAGGAAGATCAAAAGGCTCTAACCATACAATGGATAATGACCAAAATAAGGCCACATATTTTTGCAGTGTAAATATATTTTTCTTCCATATATTTTTCCCTTTCGGAAAAAACAAGTTATGCCAGTAGGATATTATAAATTATTTGTAAAAGAGTGAGAGAGTGAGTGTGTGGTGTTGAGTGAGGGTTACTGGATTCATTAAAAATAATAATGTAAATTTGCTCAGATTAAAGGAATCAACTCGTGAGAATGTGGAAGAGTGAGATTGTTACGATTTTTTTTTTTTTTTTGACTAAGTCAGTACATGAATGTGGAATTTAAATGATGTCCTGACATATTATATTTACTGTGTGGAATAATGCATAAGAATGTAAACCATTCAAATATGTAATGATATTGTAGCAGCCAATCACTGTAAAGTTGGTTTTGTCACAAAATTAGAGCAATAAATTCTTCATTCCAAGATAATTGTCTAACTTTTTTTTGGTTTTAATTACTGTACGATTGCTTCATATTTTTTTAAATGAAGGGGGTGTTGGTTTCACTTGGACTTTAGTTTTCTCAGCATGCATTATCACAAACTGACTCTGCTCTACGTGTCCAAAGGACACGCACTGTGTTTTTCCTTGGAAAAAATATCGGGGGGTAAATCATTTACGTCCTCCGTGAGACAGTCAAGAGTTTATCCTCTGAACCCTCTGCGGATCAGTTGTGTTGTGTGTATGTTAATGTAAACCCAGTGTGCACACACACACACACACACAGAGGCAGTTTGTAGTAAACACACACGTCGCACACCCTGGGATTTAAACCCATAACCTGTCAGTGTCAAAATCCCCCCCTCTCTCTTCAAGTTTTATTTAATTATTTAATTTTTTTTTCAGAAACAAAATATTGTGTAGTCTAAACAACAATTACACACAATTGAATGTTCAATTTCATCACTAGGTGTCTCGTGATGAAATAACAATAGTAAGTGCAATAAAAACATAAAAGTGAGATAAAGAGGTACAAGATAACATTTAAGATTTTGGCATCACATCAAAATACTCACTCGGGTTTTCATGGTTGTCATGGGAACAAAGATTGATTCATCTGAAAAAAACAAAAAAAACAAGGGTTAATTAAAAAAAAAAAACGTCTTCTAAAAGTGGACAAGTGAATACGATGAAATAAACTTTGACTTGATGGAGAATAAATGTAAGAACAGAAAATGGACAGTTTGGGGATTTTTTTTTTGTTGGTGAAATAAAATAAATGATAAATAAAAATAGTTTGATGCATATTTCAACCTTCATCTCTTTAAATTCTCACAACTTTCCATTCATTTATCACTTCACTTGGTTTACAGTGAACTTAAATGGCTTTACATATTCCTCCAGCCTGATCCTTTTCTCTCCGTAGTTTAGCGAAGCAGAAATACCTCAAAAAATAAATAAATGACACACAAAGAAAAAAACTCACGTTGGTTGTTAGGACTGGAGGATTTGGTTGTTGTGATTTGGACGGTGTCCTCCCTGATAAGACGCCAAAAGGATGAGAGGACGACTCTTCTACTTCTTCGTATTCACCACCAGTTTTCCTTTCCACCGTCCTCCGGAGGCATCGCTCTCTCCATTCACCTTTTTTTTCTCAGTGGGATTGTTCTACTGGTGAGTAAATAAAAAAAAAATTTAACGTATATATATATATGGTTATATTCACTGATGATTTATATTCAGATTTTACTATCATACATTTTAATGATGATGATGATGATGACGATGATGTGTTTTTTGTCGTACGTGTGTACATCATCATCAATGCATACAATGATTAAAAAGGAGATCATCTATGTGGACATATATAAAAATGGCATATTCTTGTATCTTCTTGACGACAAAATTCCAATATTTGGTATGATATGTGTCTACTCCAGCAAATTATTTCGAGTATAGAATAGAAACAGTCCATTTAACCAAAAGTGCGCACAGAATGGTGAAGAAAAAAAAAGAGAAATATTATCTTGACCTTCAGAGGATGAGAAATGTTTTTATCTTCCAAGGTTAGCGAAGACTTAACACAACCATAGTTTTGGTTCAGACATATCAGAGAATCCTGCCGAGGGAGTCTGGAGTCTGCCCTAAAATAATGAAGCTCATGGGACAGCTTTTACGAGTTTTTAGTTCATTCAATGAATACCTTCATGTTTTTAAACTTACTTTACTTTGTGTATCTCTCTTTTAATTCAGGTTTTCAGTGGTTGGTTCTCACCAAGGCTAGGATAAAAAAATGTTTTGGAGACTTGAAATCAGCAGCTGTGGGTTTTATCAGCAAAGTTGAACCTTGTGAGAGAGTCGGTCTGCTGAGACTCTCTCACAAAGACAAATCATTTCACAAAATCCAACACAACTGGACGACACCACACAACCCTTCTATTCCTGTCTCCATTACTATTGTCTTATTATTATTGTTCCCTCCAATGGCGCGAGGTCACCACATCATCCAGAGTAGGAGTGCAATACACTGATTCTGTGATTCTGCAAAATCTGCCCGGATACAGAAATCAGGACCACTGGCGGCTGAAATGGGCGAGTGGGATCTGCTGGGCCGTCTGCTGGACAAAGTGCAGAGCCACTCCACGGTCATCGGGAAGGTCTGGCTCACCGTGCTCTTCGTCTTCCGCATCCTGGTCCTGCGCACCGGCGCTGAGAAGGTCTAATATTTTTATTTTAAGGAATATATACGGCAAAAAATATCAATAAATATCCAACTATAATTTGTCTTGATGTTGTGCCAGGTGTGGGGCGATGAACAATCCGACTTTGTGTGCAACACGCAGCAGCCCGGCTGCGAGAACGTGTGCTACGACCTGGCCTTCCCCATTTCCCACGTCCGCTTCTGGGCTCTTCAGATCATCGCCATAGCAACGCCCAAGCTGCTGTATCTGGGCCACGTGCTCCATGTGATCCACATCGAGAAGAAGGTTTGTCGGTTGTGTTCATTATTATTATTATTATTATTATTATTATTATTATTATTATTATTATTATTATTATTATTATTATTATTATTATTATTATTATTATTATTATTATTATTATTATTATTATTATTATTATTATTATTATTATTATTATTATTATTATTATTATTATTATTATTATTATTATTATTATTATTATTATTATTATTATTATTATTATTATTATTATTATTATTATTATTATTATTATTATTATTATTATTATTATTATTATTATTATTATTATTATTATTATTATTATTATTATTATTATTATTTTTATCATTATTATTATTATTAAAAGTGGGTTTAAATCCCAATTCTTTGGGTCTTTTGTGGAATTATTTCTACATTTGGGCCTCCGTCTGGTTCCTCCGCCCCCCGCCAGATGAAGGAGAGGATGAAGAAGCAGGCGCAGCTGGACGACCAGGCCAGCCTCTTCCTCAGCAAGGCCTACAAGGTTCCCAAGTACACCAAGAACAGCGGGAAGATCAGCATCCGCGGCCGCCTCCTGCGCAGCTACGTCCTGCACCTGGTGGCCAAGATCGCGCTGGAGGTCCTGTTCATCGTGGGCCAGTACTTCCTGTACGGCTTCACGCTGCAGACGCGCTACGTCTGCACGCGCTTCCCCTGCCCGCACAAGGTGGACTGCTTCCTGTCGCGGCCCACGGAGAAGTCGGTGATCATCTGGTTCATGCTGGTGGCCACCTTCGTGTCGCTGCTGCTCAGCCTGGTGGAGCTGCTGTATCTGTGCGTGAAGGCCGTGAAGGAGTGCATGGCGCGCAGGCAGGACTACACCGTCACCCCCGTCACGCCCCCCTTCTCCGACAGGAAGGCTTTCAAGAGCCGCGACGAGATGATCCAGAATTGCGTCAACCTGGAGCTGGAGCTGCAGGGACACCTGCCGGGGGTCAACGGGGTCAAAGGTGGAGCCGGCAAGGTGCCCAAGGCTGCGCCGTCCGAGAGCGACACGGGGGAGGTCCAAATCTGACACGCTGTCCCACTGTTTGTGTACTTGGTGTTGGTGTGCGCATGTGTGTGTGTGTGTGTGGAGTGACCAGCTGCTGTAAACAGTCCCCAGTCACACGGAAAATTGCGTTGACTTGCAGCCATTTTTTGACATGATTGAAAAACCAAAAAAAAGTATGTTCCCATCTTTCCATTATAGATTATTGATGGATTTTTTTTCTTTTTAAAGGTCCTTGGTCGGAATGGATTCAAGAAAGTGTAACGTGACAATTTTGATTCAATAAACCTCCCATAAACAAAATACAATTATCGAATGATTATCGAAGGTAATGAAGAATAATAATAACAATCGTCATAATCTTTTCAGCTTGGTGCACAACGAAGAAAAAAATAATAATAATAATCTGAATGAACCCCCATCCTTAAAATACAAGCCGTTGCTTCTCGTTTGGTCGGGTTCCATTCTTTCCTTTATATTAAAATATTAAAAAAAATAAAATAAAAAAAAAACACAGCCGCTGAGCTCGGAGTCGGATCTCTGGGGATAGCCAACAGCTGTCAATCATTATCACCTGCCAATTTTCTCTGGTTTGCCGACAGTTGCACAACCAGATCTCACCCTCCTCACCCACTCCAAGGTCCACCCTCGGTTAGTGATCCGTCCCCGACGCAGATAGTTCTTTCTGAGTGGCGTCGGCAGGTAAGATGCAGCTCACTCTGTCCTCTCCTACCAGTTTACTTGAAACTCCGTTATTTTTGCAATATTTTGAGAGAAAAAAAAACTCACTGCTTCTTCCTTTGAAGACTCAAAGGTTGATTTTCCACTTTTTACAGAAAGTGAGGGACCATTATTTTCCGTATTTCTAATGTTTCCGTGGCATTACTTGGCCTGCAGTTTATGAGGAAAAAAAGGACAGGAAGGCTTTACTTTGAAATCATCTGGAGGTGAACATTCTTCTTTTTATGCCTCACCATCGATTCTTCAGGATTTTGTTTAATGATTACATTGAGATCAATACTCACCAAAGGCTCTGGTGTCGTGGTCCTTCTTGTGCGGCTCTGCTCGAGAAAAAAGAAGAAAATATTTGCATTTTTTTTTTTTTTCCAGGTGAGGTTGTTACTCTCTGTGTTGACCTTTTTTTTTTTTTTTTTCCTTGGTTTCGCCACAGATCAGTGATTGAACGCATCCGAGAAAGATGGGAGACTGGGGATTCCTCTCCTCCTTGCTGGACAAGGTCCAGTCCCACTCCACGGTCATCGGGAAGATCTGGATGAGCGTGCTCTTCCTGTTCCGCATCATGGTGCTGGGCGCCGGCGCCGAGAGCGTGTGGGGCGACGAGCAGTCGGGCTTCGTCTGCAACACCAAGCAGCCCGGTTGCGAGAACGTCTGCTACGACTGGACCTTCCCCATCTCGCACATCCGCTTCTGGGTGCTGCAGATCATCTTCGTCTCCACGCCCACGCTGGTCTACCTGGGCCACGCCATGCACGTCATCCACAAGGAGAACAAGATGCGCGAGGCGCTGTGCAGCCCCGGCGGCTCGCGGCTCCTCAAGGTGCCCAAATACACCGACGAGAAGGGCAAGGTGAAGATCAAGGGGAACCTGCTGGGGAGCTACCTCACCCAGCTGGTGGTGAAGATCATCGTGGAGGGCGCCTTCATCCTGGGCCAGTACTACCTGTACGGCTTCATCATGGTGCCCATGTTCCCCTGCTCCAGAGCTCCCTGTCCCTTCACCGTGGAGTGCTACATGTCCCGGCCCACCGAGAAGACCATCTTCATCATCTTCATGCTGGTGGTGGCCTGCGTCTCCTTGCTCCTCAACTTCGTGGAGGTCTTCTACCTGCTGTGCACCCGGGTGCGCTGCGGCTCCAGGAGCACGCGCAACCTGAACATGAACTCGCCGGAGTACCCGGCCATGCTGTCGGCCCCCCGCTGGCCCACCACGGAGGAGGCCCTCAGGCAGAACAGGGTCAACCTGGAGATGGAGAGCAGCCACAGCATCGGAGGAGGCCTGGACGGAGCCAAGGAGGAGAAGAAACTACTCGGTGCACGTTAAGAAAAAACAAAAAAAAAAACGTACCTTAAAACATCATCACAGAGACTAAAATGAAGATTTCTTAACATGTGGCGTGCACATTTAAGACAAATATTGAATAAAAGCCTTGTTATGTGCAATAGTGTCGTATGACATGTTCAAAAAAACGTAATATTAAGGGGCCCCTTTGTTGGAATTTTTTTTTCTATGCCCAGCTATTGAATGATGATGATCTTGGTGAAGAGCGTGTCACGGATATATTTTTTTGTATGCTTTATGGTCTTCAATAAAGAATCAATGTTGGATAAAAAGGTTGTTTCCTCTATCTGTTCATCAGTAAAAAAAAATAAAATAAACTGATGAGTGTTTCAAGAATAAAACACAAAGTGAATTTGACATATGACATATATATATATATATATATATATCTACACTAACCAGATTGTGTTATATAACAGGAACAAATACATCTTTGAAGATCATGATGACCTTTTTCATAATCCAACATATAAAATGTTAAAAAGTATTCCACGTGGATCTTACGAGTGAAAAAAAAAAAAAAAAAACGACCTTTGCGTTGACACATACTCAACCAAATTTGAACATGGCACGGTATCAACGGCAAGGGCTATTATTCTGGATATATATATATATATATATATATATATATATATATATATATATACACTAACCAGATTGTGTTATATAACAGGAACACATACATCTTTGAAGATCATGATGACCTTTTTCACAATCCAATAGATAAAATGTTAAAAAGTATTCCACGTGGATCTTACGAGTGAAAAAAAAAAAAAAAAACGACCTTTGCGTAGACACATACTCAACCAAATTTGAACATGGCACGGTATCAACGGCAAGGGCTATTATTCTGGGATGGATTAGCGTGCAACATGCGTCCCAATACGCGTTCTTTTTTTTTCTTCCACTTTGTGATAATCATTTTTTTTTTTTTTTTCATGATTTATGATTTCAGCCGAGACAATCATTAAGCCAAACAAACTTTGTGCTGTGCCCAAATTGTATCCTTCTCAAATGTCATGACAACGTGACTCGTTGCACAACATCTTCCAATCTAAAGTTCAAAGGGATCATAGCTTTAGTCGGGCGCTCTCTCGGTCATTCCGCTACGCAGGTGCTGCAGTCTGGAGGGCGAAAACCTGCTTGTATTTAACAGTAAGTAGAAAAAAATACTTGAAGACTTTCAACTATATGTTGTGTATTCCATTTAAAACCTTCATTTCATGCTGTTATTTCCTGATCGTCATTGTTTTAGCCACCAATGCATATTAAGACGGATTTGATATTTATTATGAGTATATTTGTGTGCACATTAGACCTGTGCATGTAAGGTAGAGATGTTTTTATTATATCCATTATCAATAAATCTATATTGTACGTTGATTTAAAGAAACGATATGCTTCACTTATAAAATGTTAAAAAAAAAATGTAAAGCTCCTCATGTTCTGAACATTATGGATTTATACCTTGTGACCACCGTGTCCCCCCCCCAAAAAAAACAAGACTTATTTTGAGGAAGTTTTACGTGAATTAATTATGATTTCATTTTATTTATTTGTCTTTATTTATTTTTTTCTCCTCCTCAGACCAGAGATCATGGGAGAGTGGGGTTTTCTGTCCTCGCTGCTGGACAAGGTCCAGTCCCACTCCACTGTCATCGGGAAGGTCTGGCTCAGTGTGCTCTTTATCTTCAGGATCATGATCCTCGGAGCTGGAGCCGAGAAGGTATTTATGCTTTTATTCATTTATGTTTATTTCACTTAAAGATAAAATCCTTTTTAACTGGTGAGTATAATGCGGGTCCACAGATCCTGAGCAACGGATGCAGATTATAATTTGTGACGCGACTCTGTCTATATAATCTTAATTATAATTTCTGGATTTTTCAAAAATTTAAATATTTGCATATTTTTTCTAGCTCACAGTCTATTTGTGCAATATCATTCCAATAATATGTTTTTTTTTTTTTTCTCCGAACGTTGCAGGTTTGGGGCGACGAACAGTCCAGCATGGTCTGCAACACCAATCAGCCCGGCTGTAAGAACGTCTGCTACGACCACGCCTTCCCCATCTCGCACATCCGCTTCTGGGTGCTGCAGATCATCTTCGTCTCAGCGCCCACGCTCATCTACCTGGGCCACGTCTTACACGTCCTCCACAAGGAGAACAAGCTGAGAGAGTCCATGCAGAGCCACAGGAGCGAGATGGTCAAGCTGCCCAAGTACTCCGACGACAAAGGCAAAGTCCAGATTAAGGGCAACCTGCTGGGAACCTACATGACCTCCATCCTCTTCAGGATCATCCTGGAGGTGGCCTTCATCGTGGGCCAGTACTACCTGTACGGCTTCGTCCTGGACCCGAAGGTGGTCTGCTCCAGAGCTCCCTGTCCCTATACCGTGGAGTGCTACATGTCCCGGCCCACGGAGAAGACCATCTTCATCATCTTCATGCTGGTGGTGGCCTGCGTCTCGCTGGCGTTCAACGTGGCCGAGATGTTCTACCTGGCGTGTTCTCGCTCGGCCAGACGGAAGACCAAAAACGCCCAGGCGCTCGCCATGCACCCACGTTTCCACGGCAACAGTCTGATGAAGAACGAGAAGCTCAACCTCCACGATGACAGTTACAGCACAGCCTGAAAAAAAAAATGCGGTGAACATCCGCTGTGTTAAAGTAAAAAAAATTTAAAGTTTGACAAACTGAGTTATTTATTTATTTGGAGCTTTAACGTTCCTGAGAATGAGGTTTGGAGAAGCGGTCATAGGAATTTGCACAGGGACGATAAAATACAGGTATGTCAAAGCATCACTATGTGTCAGTTATAGAATAAGCTGAAAGTAGCAGATTGGTAAAACAAAAATGTTAATGTTTTTCAGGGGATTGTTTTTAAAAGTGTGAATATTTCAACTAATAATTATCTGATGTTTTGTATTTTAATATGCACTTTGTGCTTGTCACTGACTGTCCACTTGAAGACATTAAAGTCATGATTTCCTATGTTTTAATTTTGTAAAAAAAAACATATTCATTCATAGTGTTGGCAAAGTTATTGTTTATAAAGAGAAATATTGCTGTTCAGGAAATGAGGTAAATAATAAAATAAGGTATATAAGTGCACACTCACATAGGTCAGAATATTATAAAAAATATGAAAAAATCAATCAATAATATGAGCAATAGTATATAAATGGCCCTTAAATGCTTGTCTAGGACAGACCACAAGAGGGCGCCTTAACCAAACACACACTGCGGAGAGCCCCGCCCACGCAGCACCTGCTGACGTCCCCTCCCCGATCAGCTGACGGTGGCAGCAGTAAACAACATGGCGGCGGCGGTGGTGGTGACGGCTGCGGCTCCCGAGCCCCTGAGGATGGAGGAGAAGAAGCTGGAGTACTTCTCCTCCATCAACTCCATGGCGCGCAAGATCATGCAGGAGCGGGAGAAGATCAAAGCCCGGCACGGAGCCGCCTGGGAGCGGATGAGCCCGCAGGAGCAGGACCGGGCCATCGACACCGGGATGATGGACCCGCTCATCCAAGCTCGGTACAACATGCACCGGGTGGAGCGCGACGAGGTGGCGTGCTACCCGAAGCTGCTGCTCCACACCGGGCAGAAAATCGTCCACTTTGGGGAGGAGGTGACTTTTTAAATCATCCGCGTTTTGATTCCGATTACTGGGGCGGGAGGGCGAGTGTAAACAGTTAGCATGGTTAGCCACCGATGCTAGCTAGCCACGTAGCCAAGAAAATATGTTGTTAAACGTCAGATTAGAGATCGATCGACTGATTGATTGATACATGGATCGATTGATAGATAGAGAGTTGAATAATAAATAAGATTCATTGTACGATTGTTCTTTTTGTGAATAGTAACATTATTCAAAATTCTGAAGCTCTTATTTTGAAAATCCAATTAAAATACTTATTTATGATAAACACTGAGGCTAAACATGTTTTACTACTATCTATAGATCGATTAATTGATTGATGGACAGATTTGTAAGAGTATATGAAATCATGAGGTAGATTTACAATAGGATTTTTGTTTTTGATTTTGGAGAATGCCCTTATTTTGAAAACATAAGTTGAAAGTTGATTATATTGTAATTACCTCTATATATTATTGTTATTAACATGTCTTTTGGAAAGTTTACTGGAAAATGAATCAAATATTTTTCTTCTGCAGGATATCACCTGGCAAGATGAGCATTCTGCCCCTTTCTCATGGGAAACCAAGGTAAATAATAATAATAATAATAATAATAATTAGAGATCATATTTCGATAAGTGCCCTTATTGTAAACTAAGCAGGTATAGTTCAGTTTGTTATTAAAAGAACTGGGGTTATATTATTGCAATTTGTTCTTTTTAATGTTTCAGAGTCAGTTGGACTTCACTCTGACCTCCGGCTCTGCAGACCAGACCATCTCTGTCTCACAGGCTGAATCCAAACCCGCAAAGACTCCTCACTCCAACCAAATTGGGACCAAGGTACGCCTCACCACACCTCTCAGCCACCACATTAAAAACCTATCCCGATATTGAGTAGTAGATGTTACATTTAATGAACTTACCGCGTGAAGGTGTCGGTCAGCGAGGGACGGAGGCCCGAGGAGGAGTCGTCCTTCTGGAAGATCAGCGCCGAGAGGTCCCGGCTGGAGGGCGAGCAGGCCGACTTCCAGTCGCTCACCCCGAGTCAGATCAAATCCCTGGAGAAAGGAGAGAAGCCGCTTCCTTCATATCTGCGACAGGTAAGCATCATTAAACATACTTAAAGCGCACACTTCAATAAATACATTCCAATATTAATTGTGTTATTTTTCCTACAGGAGTCCTCCAAGGAGGCGGAGCCAGCGGAGCCCCAGCCTCCTCCTCCCTCCAGAACGGCCAAGCAGAGAGCGCCCAAGCCTCCGGCTCCCCAGCCTCCCACCGCCGTGGTTGTGAGCGCCATGCCGGCCTCCATCTCCTTCACGCCCACCCCGGCTCCGCCCATCAGCGTGTCCTCCTCGGTGGCCGGGTGGGAGCGCTCTCAGAGCACGTTGCCATCGGCCGGCAGCACCGTGGACGAGGTGTTCTCCTCGGGCATGAGGTCGAGGCCCCAAAACATCCCCGTCGGCGTGGAGAGGGAGAGGGAGCAGGAGGCGTCATCCAACGTGGAGAGCCCCACCTTCTCCCAGGTGACTTTTGAAAAAGAGAGCAGAAAATATTATATTTTAGATGAGTTGATTTTCTTATTTAACCCAATCATTTCTGTTCTTTTCCTCCTCAGTTCAACACAAGCAGCAACATCCTGAAGACCGGATTCGACTTCCTGGACAACTGGTAAACCACAGCCACAGAGGACTCTTCATCATCATCATCATCATCGCTCTGAAGAAGAAGGACCACACTGCCATGACCACACACCCACTCATCCACATCAAGATTGTTTAAAAAAAACAAAAAAAAAACGCACACCACTCTTTAAATTGACCACATTATGTTCTGGTAATCATCTTCAGTGGCTTGTTAGGACATGACCTCACTTCCTGTGTGAGTAATTTTGTGGATTGATTAGTACGTTAGATGGAAGTCAAATACCAAAATAGATAAATGTAAATGAAGCCAAAATTAATTTGCACCATGTTGAACTCTGACTGACTGACTGCAGGAAGGACAGTTGGGTCACAGTAATCTCACAAACGCTTAATTCCAAACAAAAAAAAAAGGGAAACATTTAAAAATGTCTGTTTCAATCTCGCTTCTTTTACTTTTTTTTTTTTTTTTTTTTTTTTTCTTTTTTTTAAATATAAATCGGCTCATTTCTGCCATCATTCCCTTAACTTACGGGCCACTCATCAATATGTAAATACACAACCCCTGGAGTTGTGTTCCTGTTGTGTACCGGGTGAATGCACAACGTGACGTAGCTGCCTTTTAGACACTAAGTCCAGGAAGTAACTTTATAACACGGAAAATGTAGATTTATGGTCCGTGCCAACACAAAAAAAAAAAAAACCCTCGTCCATTGTTTGTTCTTTTTTTTTATACGTTATGAAGATTGATTTTGCTTGGCGGTGTGCTTTTATTTAAGCCTATATATTCCTATAAAGCTTAGAGATTTTAGTGTTCAGTGCTGCGGTCCTGACCCACATCGTTGCCATGGCGACACAATTCCTGGAATATCATGATTAAAAATGTTGATGTTAGCGCGCTCTTTGAGTTCGAGTGAAGTGGAAACCACATTGTTTGTTCCCTGTGGCATGAAGAACACAAACAGACACACACACACACAGGAGAGGGACGAGAAATGTTCAAACCCAGGGGGGTTGCCGTGGCAACCTATTACAGATGTCCAGTGCGTGTGTGTGTGTGTGTGTGGATCTATCTCCGTGACAACACTTCCTCCCAAACTGGCACTCAGATGGGGTTTTTTTTAGGTCTACGGGCAGGCCTAGACTAGAGTACTATTTTAATGAATTTTTATATTTATCCGCTTGGTTGTATATCTTCTGCTCTACATGTATATTGCACTCATGCGTTTTTGGAGGTCACAGATCAAGAAGGAAATAAATCAAATTTAAAGTTCAAGTTTTTTTTCTCGTCTCTTCCTTCTTAAGTTTTTTGGACACGAACCCTGTTTTAAGAAAATTCAAAAGATAAAAAAGTTGTATTATTGTCAGAACAGAAACTTTGTCCAACTTTATATGTATTTATTTATTATTCATACTAACCATGTTGTTTGCCCCCCCCCCCCCCCCCCCTACTAACCATGTTTTTTGCCCCCCCCCCCCCCGCCCAGTCCCCGGGCTCCATGACATCAGTTTCTCCAGCTGTGATTTCTCCCAGATCCACAAGTGCCATGCGGCGAAGGGACGTCCGCAGCTCAGAGGAAACTTTGTGTCGCTTTTTTTTGTACAACAGTCAACACAAGTCGGCAACAGCTGCTCTGTGTTATCCACTGAAGGAGGCCAGATTTACAGGTCGTGACAACCTGACACACACACATAAAGTGTTTTATTGGTACCCAGACTGATAATCACATTCCATTCGCCGTTTATCTAATTGTTTTATTCACTCACACTTTTTTTATATTATTATTATATACTTTTATATTTGAACTTTAGCCTTTGTTCAACTTTTACTGTACGGGTAATAAAAGTTTTTAACGCAACTTTGATGATTCCATTTAAGTTGTGCTTGTGAAGCCACAAAGAGTTTATATCGACATATATTTGTTACCTGTCAGTGTTGTATGGTGACGTGCATCCTGAAGTGAGGCCCCGTGTGTGCCACTGCTCCTCCTCAGGCTGAATGGATGCTCTGTGTTCCGGCTCCGCCACTTCTTCTTCAGAAACTGATAAAAAAAAAAAGGAAACCAGAAGAAAGACAGCATCAGAAATCATTAAATGGACAAAAAAAAAACGAGCAAAAAAACACTTCAATTTAACATTATAGAGGCAGAAACGGGATAATGTTATTTGATTCAAAAACAGTTTGACATTTAATCAACTTATCAATGAATCCACTAATAATTTGATTTAAATGCACATGATTATTTTTTATATTATTCCATGGTGGGAAAATCAGGAATTGAAGGATCACAGATTTTCTCCAGACTCTTGTTTGAATCCAAACTGAAGTCTGGAAAAGTGTGAAGCCGTGGAATCCGGCGTGTCGGGGAGCAGCTGTGTGTGTTTGGGTATGCGTGTGTGTGTGTGTGTGTGTTTGCGTGCGTGTGTGAGTGTGCGCTCAGACATTCCCAGCTCCTCCCCGTCTCCCCTCTGGAAACTCTGCCGAATTCTTGTGGCATTTTAACTGGCAGACCGCCTACAGACACACACACAGACACTCGGACACAAACGCACGTGTGTGTCTGTGTGCACGCACCCAGACACACATGCACAGGCATTTACATACGCTCATTTTCCTTTCTAAGTCATAACTTCCCTGGTACACTGAGCTGGCATGTTATCACGCTCAACCAAAGAGGAAAGCTCCGATTTTTGATTTTTGATTTTATTTCAAATTTGACTAAAATCAAAAGTTTAAAATACAATTGAAAGTATTTCACCATTTTCTTTTAGAATGAAGTTGTCTAAAAACCATTACATGAATGAAGAGCACTGATTTACTTGTTGTTCTTTTTAATACACAGACATTTAGAGTTTGGGCGGAATGGGGAACTAAAGGCTGAGGCTGTTTCTGTTTGTTGTGAACAGTTGGTGACAGTGTTGTGTTTCCACAGAACAGAGACCTGGGATGTCTGGGCCCCCTGTGTAATCACAAAGAGTGGAAACTGGAGGTTGGAGCGCAAACAAAAGACTTTTTCCTGTTGTTTGGCAAGAGGCGAGAGACGAGAGAGAGAGAGAGAGAGAGAGAGAGAGAGGAAAAATGACAGGAACCAGGTTTGATAGAAGGTTAGTGAGAGAGGAAAAATGGAGAGAGGAGATGTGAGCTTCTAAGAAGAGAGAGGAAGAGAGAGGGAGAGAGAGAGGGAGAGAGAGGAAGAGAGAGGGAGAGAGAGAGAGGGAGGGAGAGAGGGAGAGAGAGAGGGAGAGAGGGAGAGAGAGGGGGAGAGAGAGAGAGAGGGAGGGAGAGAGGGAGAGAGAGAGATAGAGAGAGGAAGAGAGAGGGAGAGAGAGAGAGAGAGAGGGAGAGAGAGAGCAGGAAGACATCAGGGTGGTCGCTTGGATTTTTATTTTGGTCTACTTACACCTCTCTCTGGAAAAAAGGGGGAGGGGCCAGACCAGCTCCCATTCACACTTCTGATGGGAGACTCCTGTAGCTCTCCTCCTCCCCGGATCACATTTGTGAGGAGGCCGAAGGAGACGCAAACACACACACACACACGGTGGAGCTGCAGAGAAGGAAAGAAAAAACCCACAAAACAGAGTTATTAGGGAGAAAGAAGGATAAAATGGGAGCACCGGCCGCCACCTCGCTCGCCCTGCTGTGTTTGTGTGCCCTGGGTGTGCGTGTTCCCACCGGGACGTCCGACGCTGCACCAACACAGGTCAGGACTGTACTCTGAAACGGCTTCCTTGTCAATGTTTGTGCATACCTGCGTTTTGTGTTAACCAGGGACGGAATGCGTTTTATTTGGCCTATTCAGCGTAAGTGATGATGTCATGACAGGCAGGATGACAGACACCAGACATGCTGAAATGCTGAATTCTAGAACTCAACTTAAACTGTGGAATTTCAAAGTGTACCGTTTTTTGTTTTTTTTTTCCCCACAGAGCACACGTTGACCGGGCACATTATGTAATAAGTGATATGAATAAGTGGAATAAAAAGGCCTGTTCTGTGCCTTCTTCAAAAAATATATATATGATGATGGATGTTTACTTTGGGACACATAGGGTGAAAACAAAAATAGAAATGAAACTGATGATTTTAGAATAATTTGATCATTTTCTGCTGCTCTGATTGAAATATAAATAAAGATTATACGCCCGTATTCCCGAAGGTACCTGTCATAGTAATACATATTGAAGATAGAACTATAGTGACCCTGATTTGAAATTTGAAATGTTATTTAAGATGAGTTATATGTTAAAGCTGGTGTGTCATACGTGTGCGTGTGCGTGTTGCAGGACTCCCCACCCGAGGGGAAGAAGGCCAGAGGTGATGTTCCTGACATTCTCCCGGAGCCTGAACCAGAAACAACCAGCCCGGTGTCAGACTTTGAGAACTCATACAACTACGTTTGTACGTCACGTTATACATTTACATCGCATATATACATACAGTATACGCATATAGATATAATATAAGGATTGTGGGTATAATAGGCAGATATAGGCATTATTAACCATGAGCTTTATCTATGTAGATTAAACTTACACTTTTTTTTTTAAATTCTCCATCTCCTCCTCCTCCTACCTCCTACGTCATCGTGACCTCTGACCCAGTATCCAGACTGGCCGGTATGGACCAGGCCATCCACAAGCTGAATGTTGGTCACTACACGCTGGATGTTAAAGTCACTCAGCTGATAGACCGTCTGCTCAGGATGGACGGTGAGAGATATTCAACTATAATAAACTTTATATTATATATATATACAGTATATATACAGTATATATAGATATATATATATATAGTTTCTACAACTATCAGCTTGATTTTTTTTTATTAAATCCTGAACTACAGTAGATTCATATTCTTATCCGACTATCATCATCAAATTCTTATTATAATTATAATATTAATAATTATTATTATCTAAAGTTGCAGAACAAGAGTTTTATTTTTCTCTGGTAAAAAAAAAAAAAAAAAAAAAAGATTCTCAAAAGAATAATGTATTGACCTGTGTGTCTCCGTGTTTCTGCTCACCGTTGCCATGGCAGCCAGAGCCGGCGAGCTGGAGGACAGCATCCGGGAGGTTCACCAGCACAGCAAGGACAACCGCAAGGAGATGGGAAGACTGGAAGGTATGAACGGGTTATTTTCTTTTTATACCACACGGGTGAAATATTTTTGGGATTTCTGAATTCAATTTTCAGTCAGAAAAAAAGAATAAAAATTAAATATCATATAAATATTTATATATATATATTTTTTTTACTGTTGCCTCAGGTTGTCAGAAGGGACACCGAATAGGATACAAGTGTTACCTGGTCTACAACAGCCTCCAGGATTACGCCGGCGCGTCCAGGAAGTGTCTGGAGCGCGGCGGGCGCCTGGCGATGCCGCGCGACCGCAAAGAGCAGGAGGCCCTGGCCCACTACGTCAGGGACTTCTTCCGCCCGGGGAACTGGCCCGTGTGGCTGGGCGTCAACGACCTGCGCGCCGAGGGCGCCTACGTCTTCGACGACGGCACGAGCGTCTCCTACTTCCAGTGGCGCATGCACTTCCTGTCCAGCCAGCCGGACGGCGGGCGGCGGGAGAACTGCGTGGCCATGGCGTCGGACGACGGTGACTGGTGGGACCACTACTGTGACCGGACCATGAACTATGTGTGCGAGTTTGATGACAGGGTGGCACTTTAAAAAAAACGCAACACTGCTGAACGTCACTTCCTGTTCTTCACCAGGTTGACCTTTGACCTTTGGGGTCTGATCCATCCAGTTTTTTTCCCCCCGAAGATAAGTTATTTCTGATCTGAAGATTTCCAGATTTCTATTAGAAACTTATTGTGTCAGTTATTTGCAGTTTGTGTAGCCTTTTTTTTAAGTCTATTTAATTTTGTCCGATAATTTTACTACTAGAAATGTTTTGCGGAATTTGCGCAGCTGCAGTAATTTTTTCGAATTTAAAACCAAGCGTGGAAGTTCTTAATATGGGTTCAAAACACACAAAGCGTCGGGAGTCACTTTCTTCCGAATCAGCACAAACTGAACCCAGTGAACACGCAAACTCCTTGTGTGTTTGATTTAACTGGTATTAGGGGCTGGTGTTTACCCAGTCCGGCCCAGGGTGGGACCCCCACACCTCCGATCTGACCCCTGTCCTCCACAGACACACTACTGTACGTCCTACTATACATAGACACACGCTATACACACACACACACACAAGCAAGGAAAAAAATTGTAATGTACATATATGTCGGAACGTATGATTTTAATAAATCTCTTGTATAACATTGTATGTTAAAAAAAATTTAAATACATGCATTAGATATAATAACTAAAGATTTCAGAGCACAGATTTTGCAACTCTTTAAAACTCTGTTCCGCACATTTTGTCCCATGAAGGTTTGATTCTCAACCTTAGAACCTTCATGATTAATTACGTTTAATGATTAGCTTTCATTAAGACAAAACAATCTCTGGCCACGCAGCAAAAAAATATTTTTCTTTCATCTGAAAATGTTTCATTTCAGCCATCTTGATTTGGCAGGAATTCTGGGTCATAAAGTGACTGCACCATTGGAAATAAAAAGCTTCATCTCTCACTAAATAAAACCTTCAAAAGCGAGCTAGGCTCCATTATTATGGATCTGGGTAAATTAATGGAGCAAATCAGATATTTATATGATATAAAGTTATAGTAATAATAATAATTACAACACTGACACCTTCAAAAAGATCAGTTATCTTCGCCACACAGTTTTTCTTTTTTTCAGCCACACCTCTTCATGGAGTCACGAGTGTGAGACGTGCCGTCATTAATGGGAGTCAAAGATCTGCTCTTCTTCTGTGGTGTCAGTGATGCGTTTAACTCACTGTCTGCGAATGTTCACGTGTCTCAGGGTGACGCTCCGTGCAGCAGCCGCAGGACGTCCTGCACGCTCGGCCGGTCCATGGGACTCTTGCACGGGTGACAGAGGAGCACCTTCCCTTCTTCATCCAGCAGAAAGTCTCCTCCCATCTGATACAATAAATCCAACAAACAATTAATTTAATTTGGTTCAAATTAAAAGCAAATTCTTCTCTTTTCGGTGCTGCTTTACACATAAAATAGACAAAATAGAGATTTGGGTATTTAAATGTATTGGATTAGATAATACACACATCTTGATCTTTATCTACATCCATACATGTGGATTATGAAGTCTGAAAACTTAAAAGAATAAATAAAATAAAAATATTTAACGACGACAACTATTCTTTCTTAAAACA
This sequence comes from Colistium nudipinnis, assembly GCA_016785305.1. Lineage (NCBI taxonomy): Eukaryota > Metazoa > Chordata > Actinopteri > Pleuronectiformes > Rhombosoleidae > Colistium > Colistium nudipinnis. Next base: position 234,528 of record JAFBJU010000234.1, on the reverse strand, counting down.
ATATTTTGTTATCGATAGATTTTTAATAACAAGTAAAAACTCATGATATATATATATATTTATTATTAATATTATTATTTTACTTTTATTCTCACTAGGGGTTATTATAATGGGTGTGATACCTCCATACAAAGTGTGTATTAAAACCAATTGTGTAATAAATGTTATTTTACAAGCGTTCCCTGTCCAGCGGTACCTGGTAGATGTCTTCCAGCAGGCGAGGGTGGATGTCGGGGATGTCTCTGCCCAGAGCTCGATACTCCGAGTACTGCAGCAGGTAGCTGAACTTCATCACTTTGGCGTAGGAGGAGCCCAGGCCAAATTTCCTGTAGATCTGTGGCGGAGACGACATTTTTTTTTTTTTTTTTTTTCTACAGAAACACAATCTGGCAGGTTTTTAAAGAATCAAAAAGCCCCATGAGACAAAAAAAATCCTCCAACTGGGATTCTAAATGTGGAAAGTCATATTTGGTGGACCGCCCTCGTTTCCATCTCACATCCGCTCAAGTGACTTCACTTCTTCACATTAAACGCTTCAGAAACACAGCATCAAATCATAAACTTGATGTATTTTTACACACCTGATAACAAGTAAAAACTCATGATATATATATATTTATTATTAATATTATTATTTTACTTTTATTCTCACTAGGGGTTATTATAATGGGTGTGATACCTCCATACAAAGTGTGTATTAAAACCAATTGTGTAATAAATGTTATTTTACAAGCGTTCCCTGTCCAGCGGTACCTGGTAGATGTCTTCCAGCAGGCGAGGGTGGATGTCGGGGATGTCTCTGCCCAGAGCTCGATACTCCGAGTACTGCAGCAGGTAGCTGAACTTCATCACTTTGGCGTAGGAGGAGCCCAGGCCAAATTTCCTGTAGATCTGTGGCGGAAACGACATTTTTTTTTTTTTTTTTTTTCTACAGAAACACAATCTGGCAGGTTTTTAAAGAATCAAAAAGCCCCATGAGACAAAAAAAAAATCCTCCAACTGGGATTCTAAATGTGGAAAGTCATATTTGGTGGACCGCCCTCGTTTCCATCTCACATCTGCTCAAGTGACTTCACTTCTTCACATTAAACGCTTCAGAAACACAGCATCAAATCATAAACTTGATGTATTTTTACACACCTGCGCACACACACACACACACACACACACACGATATATATATAAAAAAATAAATGATATTAAATTCCCTTCTGACCTTCCTTTGAGGATCCAGCAGCATGTCGTAGCTGCATCCCGTCTGCTCCAGCCACAGACGAGCTCCCTCAGAGCCGCCGAACGAGACCACCAACACCCTCAGGGACTGAGCCGCCAGGTCGGCCTGTAAACGCAGGCACGCACCACAACACAATCAGAGAACGCAATTCATTCACTCTTTACAAAACGCTGTCAGGGTCATTCCGAATAAATCTGTGCTCTTCACATTTTTATTGAAATGTCATAATAATCATAATACGCTTGTGGTTTATTAGTGAGATAATATACCTATACATATAGATAATGTATAGATTCCTATGATTTCTCCCTGTTCTCCATCCAGATTTTTATTTTTTTTTGCATATCAATATAAAGTTAAATATTGGAAATAAACAGGCTCACAAATAAAAGTACAATAGAATTTAAAACAATTCGTGGAATGGAATTCAATTAAATGTGTAGTAGTAACATTAAGGATAATCTGACCTGATTGGCCTGCAGCTCAGCCACGTGGTCTCGTCACGGCAGTCATCCAAAGTGTCTGATGAGAACCAGCAGCAGCTTCTCACCCCGACCCAGGTAATCCCCCAGAGTCACACTCCTTCAACACAACATGATTCAAAATGGCCTTTGAATCTGACCTTTGACCTGATGAGCCTGTTTTATTATAAGCGGCAGTGTGTGTGTCTGTGTGTGGGTGGGTGTGTGGGTGTGAGCTCACTTTCCACTGCGACCGTCAGTGAACGCAACATCTGGACTCAGGCTGTCTGCGGCCTCCACTCCTGAGAGCTGTCTGTCTGTCGTACTCAGGCCCGAGTCCACACGCTCTAGGAACGAGTCCCAGTCCCTCTGCACGTGCGCACGCACGCACACACACGCACGCACACACACACACACACCACCGAAAAAAACATGACAAAAACGTGACAAAGAAGCTTAAATCCTCTTTTTATAAATATCTGAAGGAGAAAAAACAACTATTAAGATGTGAGCCAATATCTGTTATTTTGGCCCCTCAAAAGCAACAAGGAAGTAATGCATGTAAAAAAAAAATGTAATAATAATTCATATTTTAAAAGTAAAAAAAATTAAAATAAAACTCTCTGATATACAGACCTCCAGCTGCAGAAGCTCATCCACCTTCTCTCGTATTACTTCATGGCTGGGGGGAAAAAAAAAAAAAAAAAAGTGTGTGATGAGGCGGACTCAACACACGGTGGAGACATTTCCACTAATAATTCAATTAATGAGAGACAGAAATTAACCGTAAACATTATTATAAACGATGATCAAATATGAATGAACCGTTACTTTTTTTTTTTTTAATCAGGTTAAAACATAAAGCAAATGTCTTCAACCCACTCATCCTTAACCCACGAAACACACACACACACATTTCAGATTTACATTTTTCTCTTTGAATTGAATTGTGACATTTTAATTTAATATTGCAAGCTCTTGCATAGGTTTCTTTTTTCATTTTCCCTTTAATGTTATAGCACCGACCATAATTGAAGTGAAATATGTAATGCTGGGAAATTATTTACAGGAAAAACCTGAAAAACCTGACACACACACACACATACATATATATTGTACATTGTACATAAGTTGTACATTTTGGTTTATTGAGTTTAGTGAGCATGTACATATGTGTACGTACTGATAGGACTTCTGCCACAAGGCCTCTGCTTCACTCTTTGTCTTCACTCCAATGCTGCGCAACAACAATAAAACATTAAACAACTTGTTTGACACAGTCACATTGTTGGTGTTGTATTTTAATAGTGTGTGTGTGTGTGTGTGTGTGTGTGTGTGTGTGTGTGTGTGTGTGTGTGTGTGTGTGTGTGTGTGTAGGTGTGTAGGTGTGTGTGTGTGTGTGTAGGTGTGTGGTTGTGTAGGTGTGTGTGTGTAGGTGTGTGTGTGTGTCTCTGCTGGCTCACGTTTCGAAGAAGTCTGTTCCGACTGTCATCAGGCCAAATAGTGTGGTGATCTTATAGGGGACAAAGTTCTCCAGAGACGCTGTGCGTGGAAACAAAGTTTTGCATTATGGTCTCGGCAGAATTGTGTCATTTCATTGTGTGTCAGGGATTAGAATCGGGCCTGTAATCCTGGATCACATGGATCTGCTTCCACACGGTTCTTCTGTGAGCAAAAGTTAATCTGTGAACTACCATTTATAACTATAATACACATCATCTACTAAAAATTGAGACTTTAGTTTCATTTTCTCTACTTGTATTACTACTAGGATTATATTCATATTAGATGTTTATCAGAGTCATCTAATGTTACCTTCATTTCAGCAATAATTAATGTTATTTATAATGATATATATAATAATAATATAATATAATGTTAAAAAGTGTTGTTGCATCCACCTAATCACTTGCCAAACCTAATCAACATTACCATGGACAATTCAAGTTAATCACACAATTAATATATTGAACCTGCATTCTAGTGGATTTCTTTTAGGACCTAATCTGATGTCTAATCCCACACAGTGAACATGTAGCCCCTGGCTCCATTGAAGTTTCCCCACATTTTTAAAGCTCTCACTTCCCCACACATTCATAAAAACATTTACAAAACCAACACATTCTTTTCATTTTCTTTGCCGAATTATACAGAAGCTCAAATTTAACTCACGAGCAGTTGAACGTGTAAAATTTCTGAATAAAAAAAGAAAACAGAGATTAAAACACGCGTGTTACTGTCACGGAGCTCCGGTGTCGGGTACCTGCCGCCTCCAGCTCGGCCTGTTGGAGGAGGACCTTCCCCAGGTTCACCATCAGCGTCAGTCCGCTGAGCAGAGTGTCCGTGGACTCGGACATTTCCTCGGCCATGGATCCGGCTCCGGTGTGGGCTCCGCTCCACGCTTCTGTGGTGCGTTCAGGCTCCGGGAAAGAGGCTTTTAAAGCGAGCGGAAACTGGTGATGCGTTCGTGGGCCGGGGGTGTGACACATGTCTGTCCAACAGGAAGTTATCGCACATCTGTGAGAAAGGTTCTGCTCTCCTGATTGGCTGATGGACAGAGCCACCTGATTGGATGTCATGGAGTTTTTTTTTATTCCCATAAATTAAACGTGTATTTGAGGAAAGATTAAAGTTCTTAATCTGTGACTTTTGTTTTGTTTTGTTATAAATAAAAATGCGTTTAATGTAGGCTTTAAACATGTAATACTATGTTCTTAAAATATAAAACTATAATATTAGTGGCCCTGATTTACTTTGATACTGAAGAAAACATATATATATATATATATATAATACACCGTTTTATATTTTGAACCTTTTAGAATGAGTTTTGATAATATCTTCATCATTTTTAATGTCTTGTGTTGTAATCATTTACTTAAATTGTCTCTTAAAAGTGTACCATGTAACCTCAGAATATTTTTATTTTATCACAATAACCTGGTCATGTTTTTCCTCTCACAGGACGTGGGCCTCGGCAGCTCTTTGTACTAAAAGCGTCCAAAAGACCAGGAAGCAGCAAGATAATCCAGATGGAGTTACTGCAGAACATGATTAAAATAGCAACTTTATGACTGGGTCACCTGGTGGAAATAAAATAAAAATTTAATGACAAACCAAACAGCTCAATCCATGATATGACTAAAAAGAAAAGTGACCCAAACAAAAGCGTTGTCAGGAGTTCACCCTCAGAGATGAACTGATTTAATGACCAAACAAACCAACGGGACATTCAGTGATCCAAATCATAAGAAACAGCGAAATGTGTTCAAATGCCTTTTCTCCCTGTAATTAATCTCACATTGAGGAGTCATAACAAAACAAAATGCTGCATGTAAACATCACACAAGAATAACCCATTATCCCAGATTGAAAAAAAACAAAAAAACCCAACAGGATCTTGAATCAGGAGAAAAAGGGAGTCAAGAGTTGTTTTCTCCCAAAAGCAAATTGAATCCATGAGACATTAAACAAATCCCCCAAAAAAGAAACTCATTTCAATTGGATTCAACAGCCCTGAAGGTTTTTTAAACCCCCCGAACTCCTCCTCTGCGGATAGGAGAGCAGTGCTTTAAAACTAAAAAAGCTGAAATCTTAAATTAAAAACCTAAACACTTCCCCAGTGTCAATCCTAAACCCTTAATTTGAAGAAATTAAGATCCAATGAATCAATAAATACAATAAACGCAAGATTGTTCATGCTGACGGTTCACGCGAGGAACTTTGTGCTTCGGGTGTTTCAGAGAAAAAATAACAAAAAATAAATAAAATAAATTGCTGACTCATTGTTCTCTGTCATTTCTCCACTAACTGCTGGAGTGTGAAAACAACAAAAAATGCTTCAATATTAGATTTCTTTTGATTTGCTCCTTTTCTAAATATAATATAAATCAGTGTGTGTGTGTATGTGTGTAGTTCAAATCAAATAATACAAGGCATCGCCTCATGATTGAACAAACAATAATTGGCAGATTCATTAGAAATGATTTGTTAATTACAGCCTCCGACTTTTGCCAATACTAGTGCTACAATTACCGTTTTTTGATGGAATGGGACTCAGATATAAAGTTTGGAGTCGTGTTAAAGGGGAGATGACAGAGAACAGGACAGAATGAAACCCAAATAAAGATAAACCATCTTTGGGAGTAAAAATCAATTCTTCAAAGATTTTTTTTGAAAAAAACGCTTGGGGCTGTTTTTAGAGAATTGAGTCCAGTTGTGTTTGGGTCCCAGTGTAGACGCTGTAAAAATGGAGACTTTTGAAGACGACTCCTCTGTGCTAAGACTTTTTTGGACAGTGTGAGGATGAGTCTGTGTTTAGAACCTCGATCATGGTTCTGCTGGACGGGAAGGTCTCTGCTACAGATGGAAGACTCAGGTACCAGCCTGGTAAACTGGGGGAGAGAGAGGAAGCTGTGAGGTACGTGTACGTGTGTGTGTGTGTGTGTGTGTGGGGGGGGGGGGGGGGATCTTTTATCTTCCTACCTTTTAAGATTCATCCAGCTCTTTGCCGTTTTACTGAAGCCGTCTGGACTCGGTGTGGTCATGGCTTCAAAATCCATCAGCTGGAACAAAATCACAATCGGAATGGGAATCACTTATTATTATTCTTAATATACACAGGAATTTCACATGTTGTAATAATAATAATAATAATAATAATAATAATAATAATAATAATAAAATATATTTAGAGTACCATCCTTTCCAGACTATAAGCCGCTACTTTTTTCCCCACGCGTAGAACCTTAAACAGCGACGCGGCTAATATAAGGACTTTTTTGGGGGGGAAAACTGAGTTCCGTCACGTGAGACCAGTTAAATTGCCGAACGGGTTAAGGTGGACCAATGAAACAGTTTAAATTCAATAAACAAGCGCGCTCCCACCAAATCATTCTGATCAGTCATTTTGTCACGCACACACCCTCATCACGGCAAAGACACGGAGAAATGCATACCATGCGGCTTTCGAGTTGAAGGCGACCAGCTGTGATTCCCGGGGGTACAAAAATTCAGTGGGGGCCGCTTATATTTAGGTGCGCTTAATAGTCCGGAATTTATGGCATACACAATGAAAGTGTTCGGGAGAATGATATACAATATGCAGTAAGTGTAGGGTATTTGTCATTGTGAGTTTTTGAGGACACACACACCCTGTGGATGTATTTCACTGACAAGAGTCCTTTCCCTCTTTCAATTTTATATATTTGTTTTAACTCAAACACAAACAGGTCAACAGGTCTCCTGTGGGAGAAACATTGACATCAGGTAAATGTGGGGTAGACTTCTGCTCGTTGACCGTCTTCGTCACCAGAAACACAACTTAGTGCGAGACTTTGATTTGTGTGGAAAATGGAGGTGCAGGTGGGAGGGACCTTACCTTTCCTTTGGGTATCCTGCCGATGACCTCCTTCCCACTGGCCATCAGGGCGCCCATCACCACCGAGTAGGCCACCACACTGAGGAGAGACGCACCGACATCATATTGACACATTTCATTTTAACAGCTCTTCTGTAATAAGCGTAACATAGATTATATAAAGTCACAAGGTTTGTGGATAAAAATGCTGAATGAAGATGGAAGCACACTTCAAGAAAAAATAATAATAGTAAGACATGTTTCAGCCTTCCGATTTTCTCAGCAATCTTCAATTTATAACAGAATGGGGAAACAACGCGACAGGTGCACGGAGGCCATGTTGTGTAAGCCAGCTGTGTAGTGTTGATTACCTGGATCCCCTGGAGAGGGGCATGAGGTTGCAGAAGTAATACACCAGGGAGAGGATCAGTTTACACAAGGCATCCGCATCCTGACGCACAAACGCAACACACAAGAGTCACAAACCCGCCACACACGGCCACGTCCCATTATTATCGGCAGTTACATTTTCTGATCCAGTTGTAGAATTATTGCAATATTCCCCATGTTTTTTTTTTTACACGTTCCATTTGAAAAACAGGCGATTTCAAGGACTATTTGCGCTGCCATCGTAAAGCAGGACGTAACGTGGACTTTGAAATGGACCACGTAGATAAAGTTAATTATTCTATTTTGTATTATAAGTCAACCTGCAGGGACTAATCTTACCCCGAGTTCAGTGGACAGCATGAGAGCCTTCCCTTTGGCAGTGAGCTCCTTGTAGATGGACTCGATCTCCGACTGGTACTGCTGCGTTCGCTCCTCTGTGGTCTGGGTCTCCACTGAGAATAACATGTTGCCCACTCTAAAATACGCCGATACATTTAAATAAAAAGAGATCAAATAAGTTCAAAAGGTTTACTAGAGCGGAATGACGTGTTCAGAGGCCGAAACTTGCCTGTCTCCAGTGATGGTGATGGTGAATCCGTCGTACTCTTTCCCAGAATCCTTCATGCTCGGCACCTTGGAGTTGACCGTGAAGCCGTCTCTGGTTTTACTGTTGAACTGCTTCAGGAAACAAACACACACACGCGCAGACAACCTTCCTGGGTTTGTGTTGCTGGGTTGGCGTGGACGTTGACATGTTTTTTGCCGTTTGTGAAATAAAAACTTCTTTTTGGTTCGTTTAGGTTCTCAGGTTTGTTTTCCACCCTCTTTACCTTCATTATAGGCAGGAGATCTTCTACCTTGTTGACATTTTCCAGAGCCTGACGGACTTCCAGGAGGCCTCGGGGGTTGTAGGCCCTGTGAGAGGCATGAACCCCTTTATTAGCGCATTAACTCATGAACGCCGCCAATTTTCTTATCGCACGGGTACATTATATTTGCATACGAGGATTCCCAGAGGGAACGTGGAGAAACTCACCCGTGGTACACCAGTATTCTGTCTTTGATAAAGTCCAGGATGTTGTCAAAGTACGCCAGATATCTGATGTTTATTATCTGTCCTCTGGGGACACACAGAAAGAAATAATAATAATAATTATTATTATTTTTACATACTGGCATGAACGTAAACCCAAAGCCCCTCCGGGTGGTGAGGAGATTTTCTGTCTCCATCTTGTTACCTGATGAGGTTGATGTGATTGTTGAAGCCTCGACTCAGACTCCTGGCAGGCATCTGGTCTAGCCACAGAACTGGCTGGTCTGGATCTGCGATCCTAGGGGAAAAGCCTGTTTAGTGACAGAGCAAAACTTTCCTTTACGTTACTGTCTATAATGGTCTGTTGTGTTCACGCTGCAGTCAACGATGCGTCAAAAAACGTCAAAAAACGTCAGCTCCAGTGAAGTCCATTTCCTGAATCTGTGGTGTGTTCAGGCTCCACAGGTAAAAACCCAAAGCTCTCACCTCCTCCATTTGACAGCTATGTCGAACATGTCTCTCCACTGCATTTGCCTGGTCTTGCCGTTGACTCGCACTTTGGAGTTGCTCCATGTTCGGTGCATGGCCTGCATGACCTCCAGGGTGGCTAAACCCATGGCTGAAGAATGGGGGGGGGGGGGGGTCACTTAGGTTCACTCAACCCATGGCTGAAGAATGGGGGGGGGGGGGGTTCACTTAGGTTCACTCCTGTTATGAATAAACATTTTATTTCACTTTTGTGCACGGCACCTCTGTGTATCCTCCTGTTGGGGAGGAATCCAGGGGTGTCGTATTGCATCAGCGCCCCCAGATGGTCTGCGGCACAGATCAGTTTCTGTACTTCACTGCTGTAGCTGTCAAAGTTCTGCGGCAGCACGTCCCTGAAAACCACAACAGACACACCTTCATCAAAGCAACCAAACCAAAATGAGGTATGCAATTTATCAGAAAGCAGATTTGTTTAGTTTTTTCTAGACAAGATGCTCTAGTAATAAGGGACGTAATAATATTAGAGACCCTTCAAATCTTTAACAATAATTAATCTCTGAACAGTGTCGAGAGTGCATGGTTCCAGTTATTGATCCTATCTAACCTACTTGATGTGTGGCTGCAGGCCGGGCTGCTCTTCATAGTCCTCTATGAGAAAAGGAAGGTTCTTGGCCCAGTGGTTCTTGAAGTTGCCGGGTAGATCCTGGTCCACGTTGTATTCGGCCACGGGGACGTCCAGGTGCGAGTGCAGGTAGCGAGAGTACTCTGGTGGAGAAACGATAAAGATTCATTAAACACACAATTTAAAGATGAACACCTCGAATATGAACTGCGCTTTACTCACCTCGGAGGTATTTCACTTTGAGGTATTCGGAGCTGGCCTTCTGACCCAGCAGAGGATCGTTCAGCATGACTTTAGTCTGAGCTTTGATGCCCTCGTAGAACTGCCCCATGGCCACGTGGCTCAGGCCCTTCATGTACTGACACACCTCGTTATAGGGCTCCAGCTGGAGACACCTCTGAGGAAGAGAAAATAATAATAATAATAATAATAATAATAATAATAATAATAATAATAATAATAATAATAATAATAATAATAATAATAATAATAATAATAATTATTATTATTATTATTATTATTAATCATATTTTTTTTAAATAAAACTGGGGATTCTTCTACCTTGAAGTTGCCTATGGCCTCCTGCAGGGAGCCGTGGTGGTAGAGCATCATTCCTCGGAGCTGGAGAGACTGGATGTGGTTCTGGTTCAACATGAGGGCTTTCTGGAAACTCTCCATTGCAGACTCAAAATCCCCCAGCTCTCTGGAGGGGAGGGTGAGGAGGAAGACGGCACGTGAGCAGCACTTACTATGTTTTTAGTGAAATAGGAAATGTAGGACTTTCAATTCTCGAAACAAATATGACATATTGTCATATTACCGTACCTGTAGGCCTGTCCCAGGCTCTTGTATGCATCTATAAAGTCAGACTTCAACTTGAGCGCTTCTTTGAATGTCTCGATGGCTTCCTAACGAATGGAAAAAAACACAACAACCCTTACACACAGAGTCAGAGTTAACAGGAAACTGCAATAGACCTAAAACAAAAACAACAAACTACTCAGAGATACGTGTGGTTGACCACACAGACCAGGATCAGTACAGTCTGTCTGGTACATCCTCATGACGAAGGACTGAAATGGCTTATTTGAAGGTCAAATAACCGATAACAGATTGTTCCAATTTCCATCGAGATCTATGCTCCTTCAGAAAACAAAGGCTCAGAGCTCACTTCCAGTAACAGACAGAGAATGATGACGGAGGAAAAAACAACAAAAAGGTGCTGATTATACAGTCTAAGAACGAGAAGTGCTAAAATAAGGTTGTTTTTTGTGCTACAAATTGCATTTAAAATCTTAAAGATCTTTTAGGGATTACGATTTGGATTTTGTGGGAAAAGGAAGATTTTACCTTGAGCATGCCTCTGTGGAAGAAGGTGAGGCCTTTGTACAGCATGGCGATGGGCTGATTCTTCTTCAGCTCCAAGGACTGCTGGAAGTCTTCCATCGCTGCCACATAGTCCTGGTGGAGAGGGGGCAACACAGCGTCATGCACACACACTTGTTCGTGTGTGTTTGTGTGTGTGTGTGTGTGTGTGTAACAGGTGTAGCGCCGGACCTCTGAGATGAACAGCAGCGTTCCTCGGTGTCTGTAGAGTCGAGCTGAGGGCTGCAGCTGGATGGCTTTGGTCAGATCGCCCAGAGCCTCGCTGATCCGACCCAGAGGAGACAGGATCTACAAACACACACGCGCAATTTGGAAATGCATACATAAAAATAGACCCAGCTATTGTCGTTGCTCAGCAATTTCTGCAGTTTCAAGTTTGGGCCAAATACATGGCAACGTTGTGGCACCGTTGTATTTGAATTGCTCTAAGGAAGGACTTAAAACTCAATAAGTCCATCACACTGTTGTTGAAGAAAAGGGCACAACAAGTAACACACCATAGCTGAAAATGCAAATCTTGTCCTGGGGAGGTTAAAAGGCATCTTTGTGTGTGTGTATTTCTCTGTAACTTTGCATGTCTGATTGATTGCACCAGTGACTTCTTTAAGTGGCACGTGGGTCATATAAGCAGCCTGTAAGCAAAAAAAAAACATAAAACTGAGCAGGCACACTGGGATGATAATTCCAGGTCCCAAAGTGGTCTGAATTAGAAAATCAAATCAATCTAATGGTTTCATCTGCTCAATTATAATCCTGGTGCCAAGTTTGTCGGTGAATACCCGGAGCATAAAAAACACTTTCTATGAAATTGGAAGAACTTCAGAAGGGCAAATGACACTGGATGAATCATGAGGGGTCGGGGGGGGCCTTACCTCGGCTCTCTGCTCGTACACCTCTGGCCAGTTGGGCTCCAGCGTGATGACTCTGTTGAGCTCGTACAACGCCAAGTCAGCATTCTTGATATCCTGGCGAGAGGACAGCGGAGGGGGAGGCTGTTAACATTTTGTCGACATTGACTTTATATACACGCATCTAGAGCGAGCAGAACTCAGACCACAGCCACACGAGTCAGTGTGCGTTCAACCTGAAATTGCACTGTCACCGGCGGTGTTTCACTGAGGCCGTACCATGCCATTTTATCATTTAACACTCACCTGGAGACTGGTCTTTCCATAAGCAATCCCTCTGCCATAAATGGCACTGACCAGCTCCGGGTCCCCCTGTGTCAAACGCAGCAAAGAAAAAAAAAAGGGGAGAATGAATTGGGTTTGATTTCCACCTGTGGAAACATTCCCGAAACGTGAATTAAGGGTAGATATTTGCAGCAGGAGGTTTTAGCAAGTTAGGTGGATGCAGACGCACCTGTAGTAAGAGGGAGAAATGTTTGATGGCTTCATCATACAGACCGTTGCCAATCAGAACGAAGCCTATGGCTGCAAATAGAAATGCAAATTATGAATAACACATTTGGCCGACTTATATCATCCACTTCAGCATTAATCAAATGTTTTGCGTTCAGAGAAACTTTGCAACTCACCAAGTTCTTCATTTGTGTTGATATTATCGACAGGGAAGGGTATTTTTTTCTGTTCTATTAACGACTTGGCCTGGTTCTGTGAGAGAAAGAGTAAAAAAAGAATAAAAACAACACAATCACATAAAATACGAGAGACCCAGCCATGAAAGAAAACTGAGCAATGTAGGCCGAGAGAAGAGAGGGGGTTGGGGCAAAAAGAGGCTGCCTAAAATGTGAAGGATGCTTAAGAGTGCTGTGCAAAATGCAAGAGCAGTACAGGATGCAGGATTTGGCAGCATGCAAATGTGGCTGTGGCGGCATTTTGGGCCTTGCACAGTTTACATTATCAGATAAGCTCACAACAACAACCAACTGTAGCTTAACCATCAACATGACAAACTGCGGAACTGACAAATAGTCTTTTTTTTTTTTTTTTTTTAACAGCTCAAAATGCTGTTTTTGCTGACTTCTAACTTTGCTGCAATGATGCAGTGTGTGTGTATGTGCGTGTGCGTGTGTGTGAGAGAGATCTCACCAGGATTTTTTCCGCGTTAAGTGAGAAGACCGACTCGCAGGGAGGGTTACTTCCCTCCTCACAGTCTGGGTCTTCCAGCTGTAGAATTGAGGACTCTAAGAAAAGACAAACGTTCAAAGCATTATTCCCAAGAGGCACTTAGGGAATAAGATATATGTATATAACAAAATATATGTTTTCACCAAATATATTTAAATAAAAACATATATAAGCTGGATGATTTATTTTCACTCAGCAGCCAATTTATTAGGAACAACCAGCTGAAGCTAATAAAGTCCAATAACAAATAATATCACCTTCTCTGAGGATATATGGTATATTCTATTGAATCGGTCTAACAGAAGTTGACATTTAAGGTAATGCATCATGAATAGAGGTGTTCCTATTATTTTGTCCACTTTAGTTGAATGACTATAATAAGTCTTATTAATAAAAGCATATACATAAAAATATTATTTTTTTAATATAAATTAACCACTAAAAACAAGCAACCACCTTTCCAAAAATGAAAATACTTGAAATTCCTAGGATGTTTTTCTAATATTTGACAAATTAAGTGCATATGAGGAAGTCACCCGAATCCTAACATTTTATAGATGTCAGTTAAATAATGTAATATGAATGACTTGGATGTCAGGCAACCCGAAACCAAACGTTTGTGTTGTTTTGAATGGAGCCAGGTGGGTAGACAGCATTTAACGGTTTTTAACGGTTATTTCCTTTTTGTGTTTAAACACATCACGGCAATGGGGTTTTGAATCCGATTTGAACGACACATAGAGTGAAAAGCGTCTTTCAGTCTCCTCTCCTCTGCCGGGTGTCATTAGCGAGGATGCTGGGGGGACGAATGTGTTGTTAGCCAGGCAGCGCTAGCCTTGAGACGTGCTAAGCTAGCCGGGGAGCCCGGAGGAGGACGTGGCACAGTGAGGGTGCGAGCCGGGACTTTACCGCAGTCTGTCGCGTACTCCTCCCAGTCGGACAGCGAGCTGCAGCCCTGCCGGTGGAGCTGGCTGTTGAACAGCGTCAGGCTGGAGAAGAACTCGGTGGAGGAGACGCTGCGGCTCCGGCACAGCAGCGAGAGCAGGAGCGCTACACACACCCGGCTAACGGGCGCCATGTTGCTCCGCACCACTGACGTCAAAAAGCGGAAGCTGCCGTACACCGTCGACCGTGAGCCCAGCGGACACGCCCCCCTCAGAAGTGCATCAACGGAGGGGGGCGGGACTAGAACTCCAAGTCCCGACATGCTCCGCAGCTGTCAAACAGGTTACTTCAGCATCACGTGATATCTCTGCGTCAGGAACAAAATTGTCACTTTTATTTTGAAGGGGATATTCTGACGTCATGATACTTCCTGTTTAATTGTACACATGTCCGCCTCCTGTAGTTTCTTGTTTACAGGGGGAAAAAATGGACAAACTTGTCTTTAGGTGTGTGGAATGTAACGAAAAAGCAACGGAGCTGTACCGGGATTACAGTAACGGCATCCTGAAGATAACTATATGTGTGCGTTAAGGGTCAATCTCTCAGATTTGCTGCAGTTTAGTGTAACGTTAGCGGCGAATGCTAGCTAACGAGATGACACTACCGAGGTGTAACGTATCTTTCTCGTTACTTTGACAATTATTTGTGTGGTTTATACGAAAGTGAGAGTTTCATTTATGGCAGGTTGTCCCGTTGTCATGGTGACTGTTTTTTAAATGCACCTGTGTGAGCTGAAGATGCATCAATAACAAACTCGGAGCATCAACAACACATCCCCTACTAACCCCCCCCCCCCCCCCCCCCCCCCCCCACACACACACACATATAACTAATAATGGTTGTTTGTGTGTCTCCAGGAGTCCTGCCATAAACCAGTGGACAAGTACATAGAGTACGACCCTGTCATCATCCTGATTGATGCCATTTTGTGCAAGACGCAGGCTTTCAGACACATTCTGTTCAACACAAGCCTGAATGTAAGTAACTGTGGAACATTGTGTGTGTGTGAATGTCTCATTATGATGATGATGATGATGATGAAGATGAAGAACAACGTCTATTCAGGTTTTTTTTGTGTTTGTGCCTCCTTCCTCTTGCCTCTGTAGATCCACTGGAAGTTGTGCGTGTTCTGCCTGCTGTGCGAGGCCTACCTGCGCTGGTCCATGCGCCCCGGCTCGGAGCAGAGCAGCGACCCCGCAGACATCATCAGGTACACCAAGGAGTGGGAGTTCTACGGCATGTTTGGATTGGCCGCCCTCGGTAAGAAAACACGAGATGGTGCTGAAATCCCCCATGCACTCGTGCAGGATGACGCTTGTTGTGTTGTTAACCTCCGCCCCCCATGTTGTTGTGTGTGTTTTTTTTTTCTCTCTTTCTTTTGCCTGGTGCAGAGCTGCTGGCGTTCTGTAGCAGCGTGCTGTGGTTCCTCTGGCTGGTGGTGGGTCGTGTGCAGGGTGGCAGCCCGGAGCTGGGCCTCCTGGTCAGGGCCCTGCTGCTCTCCTGCTACGGCAAGGTGCTCCTCATCCCGGCCGTCATCTGGGAGCACGACTACTCGCCGCTCTGCCTGGGCCTCATCAAGCTCTTTGTGCTCACCTCAAACTCACAGGCTATCAGAGGTAGGAGGGACACATCTGAAAACAAATAAACACATTTAATTGACCAATAACGTCATTTAAGGTAGAAGAGCCGAGACCCCTGACCGTGAAGATAAATGTGTTAAAATATAAATCTGCTCTTGGTATTTAATGGCAACAATGATGATGTTGGATGATTTATGGTCTGATGTGCAGTACTATGAGGCCAAATTGAAAAAAAAAGCTTGTGTGTGTCTGTGTGTGCAGTGATCCTGAACAGCAGCAGACGTCTGTCCCTGACGGCCGTGTGTCTGGGCCTGCTGTCGGAGACCTGCGTGGCTCAGGCCTGTAAACGGCTTCCATGGAGCAGCCAGGACATGTTGACCTTCGAGTGAGCTTCGGCTCCGTCAGGCAGAGATAACTCAAGTCTCGCTTATCTCAGGGATGGACAAGTGACGTTGGAGGGGCCGACCTGTTTTCCAATGAACCCGTCTGCACTATGGTGACTACAGGTTGGACTAAAATGTGACACTGCTCCTGGAAAAGAGAAGATGTGGATTTAGTGTTTTTACTAAGAAAAAGAAATAAATAAAATAAATCTACAGAACAGGTGCTCTACAGAGGAGAAGAGTGGTAATGCCTTTATCTTATTTTACATTTTGGTTTTAAAATGGACATTGAAAATCCAAAGGGTGAGATTTTTCCGTCCCAAACATCCCATAATCTGACTTACTGTTAAAAAAACATGGATCTAAATTCCAGGGTCACTCTGTAAGAATGACGCAAACAGACCCCGAGGTTGTAAATAAACAAACTGCTCCGTCTCCGTTTGGACAGGACTCAGAAAGCACTCGCACACATTCTTTAGCTCACTGATGAAATTCTCACCTTTACTCACACGCACCTTGGAGAAATGCCGATAGACAGACTTGTCCTTTAAATCAAACAATTCATACAATTAAGTAAGACTGCTAATCTTTGTATATTGATTTTTCAGCAATAACACAGAATTATGACAGTATTTATTTTTTTCCCCAAACGTGCAGAGAGGTATAACATTTTTTTTTTTTTTAAATCGATGCGACTTTCTGCCTTAGGCCAGCCCTTGGCATTTGGGAGGTAGCAACGCTCCTGTCATGAATGATGTAAAAAGGACTTGTCGAGCGAGTTCCCAGAATCTGCAGAGAAACGCGCCGCAGATAAATGTTGCAACATGTGCCCTCCAAAGATATAGAGACACAGATGGAAAAAGTTTGTCCTCAAACACAACTGCTCAGATCTGCATGCGAGTCTTTCGCGTGTGTGTGTGTGTGTGTGCCGCCTGTGCGCATGACTACATGTTATTACAGGTCTGCGAATAGTTGAGGATACAGCACATGAATGTGGAATGTGTCCTCGCCCTGGGTGGATCTGTCACCCGGTCTCTGTGGAAAGTTTTATTGTCAAAATGAGCCAATGCACCAAAACACACTGTCGTCTACTCCGTCTATGAGAAGGCAAAACAAAGAGAAGGCCTAACTTCTGCTTTATCAATGCAACTTGTGTTTGATCCTCCTACACAAAGAGTTTCTAAATGTGGAGTCTGGAAAGTGTGACTTGAGGCATGCAGCGGTTTAATCTGAGTCTGACTAATCAGATTACAGCAGTCGCCTAAAAGCCATTTACCAGGTCAAGGACGGGAGCCGCAGGAGAAAACCAGAAGTCACTCTGCCCTCCCTAAACAGAAAAAAAAAAAATGGTTTGCAAGTTTCCCCACTGTGGGACAATAAATGATTATCTTATATATTATCTTAAATTATTATTCTTATCCATGAACAATTTACACCAAAAAATATGAATAGCAATTCAGTGTTCCATCCAAGCCATCATTATATGTGCCCTCATAAAAATAAAATCATTCTAGACTTTGTGGGTTTCACTCCCATCACAAAATATATCTGATAGACCACACAAACGCGGTTATTTTAGACCCGTCCAGCTCGGGATGTGGCAATCTGTCCCCCGTGGAGAGAGTGATGCGCACCTTGGATTTGCTGGCTCCATCAAGATTATGTTAATCTGCTCTAATCTCCCACCAGACGGGACCAGTGCACACAGGGAGGACATGGGCTTTAAACCCCCGGCACACTGAAAAAGAAGAAGAGCCCATAGAGAAAGTCTTTATAGACAGTATATGGATCCTTTTTGGAGTCCAAATTCAAAAATATTTTGGCTGCTAATCCAGAAAAACATAAATCAGATTCCCTGTGGACTCATTTTCTATTGGATGCTGAATAATCAGATTTTCTCCCATATCATTATGCAAATGCCCAACTGCTGCATGCTGTTAATAAGTAGTGGAAGATATATTTTTATATATAAGAAAAAAATGTAAAATCTAAAAAATAAATAAATAAATAAATAAATAGCAGCCACATGCATTTATATGTAGGGTTTGAACAAAACAATTTACGAAGTGAACAGAACGGAATTTTCACCAACCATCTGCTCCACTGGTTTATCGTGTTTTCAGAAAACACATTTCCTGCGTCCACTATTTCAAAAGCTGCAGAAAGAAAAAAAAAAACAGCAGACAGCACGCTGACCCAGTTTCCTCCCAGTCTCTGGGAGAATTTCAAACATCAACCGTTTTATCTACGGTCCTCAGTAATTCTCAGCTGCAGGAGCTGCCACATCAACATCATCATCGTCATCACATCCTGCAGGAACCATCACACACACACACACACGCACACCAGAGGAGCACCGATAAAGGCAGCTCCTGCAGAGCCAACCCAAAAAAAAAGAGAAGCAGAGCGGTGCATTTACATGCAGGTCAGAGTGAGATGCACGGAGGAAAAATAAAGAAGTAGGGCAGCAGAGACGAGGAAGAGGAGGATGACGAGGAGGACAGACGTCTGTGGGAGCAGAGTGGGATATTTGGGCTTATTATTCAGTTTCTGATTCTACCAAAAAAAATAAAAAATCCAATACCGAAAAGTATGTAATTAGTTTATTAAATTAATATGGGTCTATTAAGTATGAGAGGAAAGCATTGAGACTGAATTGTCCAAAGAAAAAACAGAAACAGTAGTACGGTCATAAAGAGCGGGAGGAATAACGCACGGCAACACACCACAACCTTCCGTTTTGTCTATACAACACAAAATACATCAAAACCTTTTTTTTTTCATGAATGATTATGATATATAGAATAAACACAACTTCCGACAATTCAAGTGTCTACTCTCATGAAGTCACCACATACAGATTCAAACCAATTTTATAAACGGTGGATTTTAACCTGTGTATATTCAGCCTGTAAGTATAAATATTAATAATAGTTCAGGCTCTGTTTTTCATGTCATTTTTTTTTTACACAGGTCACATTTTAACTTTCATTTTTTATTTTTTTTCATACATTCAATGCTTTTTAAACACTGAGGCAAAATAAAAAGTTTCATAGCCGCTGAAACTTTTCCAGATCTAAATGTGACAGGATTAAACCTCACCCTCTCATTAAATATCATCACACACACACACACACACACGTGTGTTGAAGTGTCTCAATTTGGCTGTTTTTGGTTGCAACCGCTTCCACATCCTTCCTGTACGCATTTCCCAGAATGCTTCCAAACAACGACTATAAAGCCTTTCGTCTCTGTGGTTGCATTGCATTCTGGTCAATTGAGGCCACTTTAAGTAGAAAAAAACAAAACAACATCATGTGATTGTTTTTAAAAATGTTGGTGCAAAAATAGCGGCTCGGTGGAAATACCGTCGTATTTTAATATAAATGACATTAACAATGTCGATAGGAATAAATCCAGAAGTGGGACATGTGGTCAAATATTCATGTGAATGGAACAAAAAGAAATAAAAATACATCATCACATTGCAACTGCGTTTACATTATTTTAAAGTTATTTTTTCTGCCATCAACACAAACATTTTACCACGGGTTTATCACCACATGACACATCCAATAATCTCATGAAAAGTTGGGGGGGGGGGGGGGCGCGTGTGTGGGTGTAGAAGTAGCAAATACACAACACTAATGGCAACAACTTGCTGGTGTTACGTAAAAGCACCTTTAAAACTCTTTGTGTGCTGGATTTAGTCAGCGTGTGTGTGTGTTTCTGTACAATAGGCACCGCGTGCCTGCATGTATGTGTGTGTGTTACCACAGAGTGACTCAAAGAAGATCAGGAAATTGTGGGTCTCTGAGCAACACACACGAAAAAAAAAATAATAATAATCACAGCCACAGGACAAACAAGTGCAGGACCACAAAGTGTTTGAAAGAGGGAGGATTGCACCATTTTCTGAGCAACGATATTTTAAGGCTGTTGCTGGTGTTGAATATTAAAAGCAGCAACATGTAGAAGATGAACTGATTTTTTTTTTTTTAAGAAAAAAAAGAATGGATGATAATAGGAAACCGACGCCGTCAACTCTCATTCACACATTTAATCAGCTCATTCTGGATTTACAATAATATGTTGACGTTCACATTTGGTTTCCAAATTATTGAATAAAAGGAATTTAAGGGGGGGGGGGTCTGATAGGTGACACTTACCAGATTTGAAAACCAAGTGCATGTTGCAAAAATTGAAAAATAATAATGAAGCAATAAACAGCAAGCGGCAGATTCCCAGACCTGAAGGTTTCTAAAGGCACTAAATGTAAATACATCCAATAAAAGGCCTGGTCAAGAGTTTTAACAGCATCAGATCAGAAGATAACTTATACAAATAATATCAAATTGATGAGGGATTTTTTTTTAATATGAATCCCAGTGTTTTTAAACTCTGATTTGTAACCAGATTAATCTGCCAAGTGTTAAATAATAAGCTGTGTGTGTGTGTCAATCAGAGAGGGGCTAACAGTTTCCCTTTGTTTCCATACGTTATGCTAAGCTAAGACATGATCCATCCATGCTCCGTTAAATTCAAATTTTAAAACAAA
Organism: Colistium nudipinnis; assembly: GCA_016785305.1. Classification (NCBI taxonomy): domain Eukaryota; kingdom Metazoa; phylum Chordata; class Actinopteri; order Pleuronectiformes; family Rhombosoleidae; genus Colistium; species Colistium nudipinnis. The sequence continues at coordinate 213,998 of JAFBJU010000234.1, read as the reverse complement.
ACACTTACTGGTTTTGTATTGTACAGTTACTGTGACAACACGCGACACAACACGTGTGTAGACGTTACACACAAATCTAAACTTTCATGTGTCAGTCGGTGGCAGATCAACGTGACAATAAATTGCGTAGTTATAAAAATAAAATAAAAAAACATTATAGTGTTTGCAAAACCACACACACACACACACACACATTCTCTTTTGTGGTGATTTTTTGTGTGTCTCCTCTCCTGTGAGCAGACACCAATCAGGAGAGAATTAAGATTTTTGGTCTCCACACGCAGAAATTGTGAAAGCCAAAATTACAATCTTGTTATTACTGAGTCGTAGTAGGACAGTACAGTTTCAGGCCGAGGCTGGGATAGTTATTACATGCATTACAGGTGGACTTGTGCTATATCATGTCCACTCTGACCTGAGCCTGTTAAAGATCTTAATGTAGAAGAAAACGGCATTATAAATGGACCCTGTACTCCAGCTTCCTGTTTGCACTGCACTGGTGACCGCAGAAACATTAATCCACATTAACGTCACTGCTAATCCAGAATATCTGCTCCAACCAGCAGAAATGCAAATGACATGACACATTTATCACACTCACGTCATGATCACTCAACTCTTACCAATGAGGACATACACATGATGTCAAGAATGGCTTAACAGCTCATTTATCCTTTTTTTTTTTAATTGCTGTTGACTGGGTTATGTTGAAGGATAATTATAGATAATTATATATATTAAAGCATTGCTCACAGAGTGAATGCTGACATGTGGGAGCAGCTGATGCCAGGTTCCCCAGATCTCAGCTCATAACTCGGTGTGTACAATGTTATAATTGACAGAATTGATGGCAATTAACTATATATATATATATATATAAAATAAAAAAAAGACGTAATTTATCATTTGACAATATGCAAGTCAGAAACAGCAAAGGCTTTTGAGTTTCAGGGAAGCACACGGCTGTATCTGCAGCCAGTTTTAAAACCATTTCCAGCATTTTGAATGTTTCACATTTTCAGAGCAAATGTTGAAAAGGCCAAAAAATGTTTAAAAAAAAGGGTTGACCCCGCGCCTGTTCAAAAAACATCCCGCATATTTACATAAAGTGAACAGGCGTGACATCTCCATCTCTTTCTCCATTCATTAAGGCCTGACCAAATCTTCTGGATCCTCTTTGTTCCTGTGAATGCGGCACCTGGGTAGAGCTGCGCTACAAATGTTCCATTGAGAGTAATAGAAAAAATGTCTGGCTAATTAATTTATGCAATAAATAATAAAACTTTTTTTTTCATATATCTTGAGTATGTAAAAAAAAAAAAAAAAAAAAAAAAAAAAAAAAAAAAAAGCCAAAAAGGGGAGAGACTGGCTTGGAAAAAAAAAGACTTGATAGAGAAGCAGCAGCTGAGCCGATTATAAAATGATATTGTATATATTGCCTAATTTTGAGTATATATATATATATATGTCTTTGAATACGATTCGTCTCCACTCCTGAGCTTTGCAAAAAAAAAAAAAACTTTTTTTTTCAAATATCTTGAAAAATAAAAAAAAAAAAAAAAAAAAAAGCCAAAAAGGGGAGAGACTGGCTTGGAAAAAAAAAGACTTGATAGAGAAGCAGCAGCTGAGCCAATTATAAAATGATATTGTATATATTGCCTAATTTTGAGTATATATATATATATGTCTTTGAATACGATTCGTCTCCACTCCTGAGCTTTTTTTTTTTGTTTGTTTTTTTTTCAGAGCCACATCTCCAGAGTCTGATGAAGCTCCTGGTCACGCTTCACGCTGCAAAAAAAAAAAAAAAAAAAAAAAACATTCTGCAGCACAAGCAGGTTCACGTTGCACCCGAGGAGGAGAACGAGTTACGCTGGAGCTTCACACATCAGCTGATGATCAATCACTTCCTTTTCCAAAAGGCCCTGCCCCCAAAAAAGAAATAAAGTATTTTCCCCTCTGCAGAGATGGAGGCCTCAGATGGTGACGTGAAAAGAGTCCCAGCTGTCGTCTTTGCCGCTGCTCCCATTCTTGGACACCGCCGCCATGATCCCGTCCCCGTCCGCCTCCCCGTCTGGCTGCTCCCCGGTGGGTGTGGCGCCGGGCTCCGCGTAGTACTCGTCGTCCTCGTCGAAGTAGCCGTTCTCCATCATGCTGAGGCTGGAGGCGGCGCTCAGGTCCTGGCAGCTGCCCTTGTACTCCTGGATGGACTCGTGGAGGGACCACAGCTGGCACAGCAGGGACATGTCCTGCTGACGCAGACCCACCTGGAGGCGGGGAGGATTCACAGTCGTTACACCTCTGAGCATCTTCACAGCCTGGTTCTGATTCAGTGGTTTAGGGTTTGATGGTTCAAAACTGCTGCTGTGTTTAGGTCCCAGGGTGAAAAATACTAACGTCTGTGTTTATTGAATAATAATTTGACTGGAAAATAGTGAAAATGTCCACCAGCATTTTCCCAAAGTGACATAATGATTGATACAGCTACTTTTAATACTTATTTATTTCTAAGGTGGTTTAATAACAAAGAAAGTCAAACAAATATGTCTAATTGTATCTTTCAAAATGTCTTCACTTTGAGTCGACTACACAAAACCAGACCTGATGGGCAAATCTGAAACATTTTATAAACTTGACAACATTTCCTTTGAACTTAAAAAATGTTCTAAACCTGCAGCCCCTTCCTGATATTGTGATATCAATCGATTAACAAATTCACGGCTGAAACGTGAGCAGGTTTTTAAAGGGAGCTTTTCTGCCCTGCTGAGTGTGCAGTATGAACCCAGAGTCACCACATTGTCTTCCACACTCAGTACAGGGCCAGACATGAAGTCGGGTCCAACAATGTAACACATCAAACAATGTGGACGACAAACTCACAGTAACACAATACAGCAGCCATCCCTGAGCTGAGGATCTGCTGCATGAGGCTGACTAACAATTTTTCCTCATCTAAAAAATTCCATTCTCATTGACTGTTAGAGGTGTTTTCACTCTGGTGCCATGAGCTAAATCACTGCAGGTTCTAATTTCACGAGTAAAACTAACTAAACAGAAAGGAAAAGTTTTTATATTGGGATGTGAATAAAATCAGCACAGGCTCAATGTCTTAATTTGCCTCATCTGATGCAAATCTGCCCCTGATCCTGTGTACTCTCCTGTAAGATGTTCTTCAGGCCAAACTACAGGACATGAAAAAACGTTTTTTTTTACGTCTCAGGCTTTAAAACCACTTTTATCCGTCATTAGCTAAATAAAAACAATCTTTGCAAACATCAAAAAACATAAGACACTCACAAGAATGAGCAAATTCATCCAAAAATCTCCTAAAATAGTCCTATAATATGCTTCATAGCATGTAGGACGAATTATGAACTAAAGAGTAAAAACAACAATAAATTGTGCCCAAATGATGGGGGGGGGGCGGTGGGGGTTTGCACAAAAGCTTCAGACTGAACAACGTATTATAAAGCAAGTAAATCATCAAAAGCGATGGTTTAATTAGACCAAAACAGTTAAAACAAACTATGTAGACTGCAAAACCGGATGTGCTGCCGTATTTAAAAACGATATTTCTTACTCCAATAATATCATACGTGGTAATAGTTTATAAGCCGAATTGGTCAGAGTAATGACATAATTAATAAAAACACGTTAATTGTGCACTTATTTGAGGTTAAATGTGTGTAACAGCCAGGCAGAAGCTTAAATAGCAGGATTTCTAACGGGACTCTGGCTGAGTTGAGGGTCGCGGAAGGAGAAGGGGGGGCACACCCGTCCCTCCCTGCCCGACCCTCACTCCACCAAAGCCGGACACACACACGCACCATCTCCTTCCGCAGCAGAGCCAGGGCAGCGTCCAGGTTGGCGGGTCTGTGCGCCAGCAGCCCGTCGCTAGAGTTCCTGCCGCGGCTCAGCTCGTCCTGGATCATCGTCTTCTTCACGTACATCCGCTCCATGTCCCTCCACGAGCCGCCGCTCGAGTTCAGCAAGCCGCTCAGGCTCTTCGGCAGCGGGGGGAGCCCCTCGATGCAGGCCATGGCCCCCGCGGCGCCGCTCGATGACTTCCCGTTCATGCTCCCGTATGTGTGTATGTCCGTCTTTGTGTTGTAAAAGTTGTGTTGGAGGTTTTAAACGACGTTAAAACAAACAGAAAAAAAGATCAAGGGAAGGGACAACCGTGTAACACACTCTCACCGACACACTCGTTCCTTTTATACGGAACAGCCACGCCGCGACACCCACTCTACTTCCGGTACCAAAATAAAAGCCCCGCATCCTGAACATTTGTATTTATTTTTTGTAATACAAATTATTTGTTGAATCTATAAAGAAATACCATAATGCATATAACACACATAACATATATTAAACTTTAAATAAAATAATGATTTATTTGTTTTCATTTGCTTAATATTGACAAATAGAATGAAAAGTTGCTATTAATAAATAATATGTTTGAACTTTTAGTGATCATTTCTATTCATGGCACCATGTTGATTATTGCCTGCTAGGATGAACATGGAACACTTTTTGGTTTAGTGGAAAATTGAGTTGACCTGACTTCCCGAAATGAAACAAACTGATAGATTTCTGTCTCAGTGTTTGTTGACTGAGTGTTTGAGGTCATGATGTGAGCGTGTGTGAGTAAGAGACAATGGTTTGAGTATAAAGGACAGATGGTGGTCTTCACTCCCCCCCCGGCCTGCAGCCCCCACACAACAGTAACACAACAGTAACCTTGAAACCTACGCACAAAAGCATCACACACGCTCTTTGAGAAAGAGAGGAGCATGTGTTGTACCACACACAGACACACACAAACACTTACGGCAGATGGATGAGCAGATCACTCAGTTTAAATAAATAATGACTCATTTTCATCTATCAGTCAAAATGCTAAACAGTAATTATTCTGGCCAAAAGCTATACTATAAAGACAGTCCAACAATTTCATAAAATAACAGTTGCCTGAAAAACAACTACATTGATTTCCAAGTTTTATAGTAATGTGGGGGTTTTATTATACAAATACAATTTGTATTTTTAATACTATCAATAGTGTCATACGTTTTATTTGCCCCTCAACCTTTTTTATCTCATCACACAATTGGCCGACAGCTCACAGTCCACATCTGCACAATTTGAATAAACCGTCGAGGATTGTTGTTTGTCCTGGGTGGTTTTATGAGCTGGGATCAAAAGATTAGGAGAATGATGGAAACCCTCCTGGGGCTGCACAGGGAACCACAGCAGGGTGGCTTTAATCTGCGTTCCTAAAAAGCACAATGAGTTTGTTTCCCTTAGCGTAGGCCTGCTGATAATGATCCAAAGGTATCCGCTTAGGTCCCGGCTGGAAATGTGATATCTTGCCTGATTGGCCAAGTTACAGGAAATGCACAAAGACCACTTCACATCACACTTTGTCTGTCTTCATTTTGTTATATTATGTACAATGTTCTTTATTCTATGCAGGAAAAAGGAAATTGCATTGACAAAGTGCCACATATTTGCTAACTCCAGTTTGTCTCCACTCCACACAGTGTTTTGAATTCATATTTTTGTGTTTATCATATACATATTTGGGTTTATTTAATAGTAAACAAATTATACGACAATATGTAATCGATTCGCATATTTAAGAGAAAAGAATAGGAGTACAGTATAAATTGTACATTTCTATAAAAGCTTTGAGCAAAAATAAGATATACTGTATATACACAAATTAACTTGTAATAATTAGAATTTGGAATCATTTATGATATATAATTTTTGGTTGGAAAGAACTAATAATATACAATAAAAGTGTCCCTTAGTCCCGTCTAAAAGCTTATTGCATTGACCTTGACGCTTGTCTGGGGTGTAACAACTTTCAGAGACAAAAGAGGGAAGGTGTGTGTGGTCAGTTTCCAATAGTGTGTCAGTGTGCAGCGTGTCAGGAAAGAGGAGTGGCCCGATAGGAGCAGCTGCTCCAGGGGCCTCAGGACAGGATGAGGGTGACGGGGGAGGAACCTGGAGTCCAACATGACGGGTGTATGCTGTTTTGTTTTTGTCACTGGCCCTTGGCCTTGGCCTCTATCCTGCAGGTGGACACGGTCCTGATCAGCAGCTGGCCTCACGGAGTGTCTGACCTCTGGCCTCACCCCTCCTCCCCCGCTCTGCTCTAACAGGATTTTAACTCCATACAAAAGTAAGATAAATAGAAGTGTAAAAATGAATTTATTTTACTTCAACATATTTAGCATATTTAGTTCCTTTAAAACAAACACAATAATGAACATACACATAAAACTGTAACTTTTTCACCAAAAAATGGTCAAAGTAAAAAAAAAAAAAAGGCCTATGAACCAGCCTCAGAGTAATGGAATACATTAGTATTGCCAGTCTGTGTGTCTCCTCCTGTCTGGAGGACAGACCTGAGGTGGAGGACACGTCCACCCACCCAGGAGCCATAAATAACTCACATAACGCAGCAGCTTCTGGGTCAGTTTTTCGGACTAATCCATTTCGGATTGATCAGAAACACTCTGATCTGAGACATGCTGATGATGATAATAGGCCACCCTTTAAATATTCAACACATTTTCAAACTGCAAAGTCACTGACAAGAATTTACTGAACAGGATTTTCACATTTGCATTATCTGTTAGAACCTAGCGTTTTCCTGATACCGTAAAACCTGGGGGCGGTCACACAGGCACTCGTGATAAAATGACTATCATAACAGTAAGTTGTTAAAAAACCATTGAACCATTTTTAAAAAGTGACGTAAAAAAGATCAACTTGGCAAAATTCCCTGAAACCTCTCCTTTGCCATCTTACGGCATCCCTCCCGTATCATCCTCTGCGATCAGGAGAGGCAGGAGTCGAGGTGCTGGTTGATCTTTGACTCCTCCACCTTGGTTTGGCACACAGGACAGCTGACCATCATCGTGGAGGAGGAAGAGGAAGAGGAGGAGGAAGAGGGGATGCTGAGAGAAGGTGTAGCTGAGGAGGAAGTTGAGGAGGAGGTGGTGGTGGTGGTGGTGGAGGAGGTGGCTGACCTTTGCTGCACCAAAGGTGGATTTATCTTCACCGACTCCCCGGACGTAGCGGCGTCGCCACCCGTAGGTTTTTGGAAGAGGTCGAGGATGTTGCCGTAGTTGCCGCGGGCGACCCACGACCGCTTCCTGGAGTTCTGAGCTCCGCCTCCTGCGGCCGACGCCCCGCCGCTGGTGGACGCATTGAAATATTTAGACTGAGTTGCTTGGGTGGGGCTGCCTTTGTTTGAAACCACAGGTGGATACTTAGTGTGGGAGGGTTGGCTGGGAGTGGCTGAGGAAGAGGATTGTGGGTTAGAAAACAGGGAGGAGGTGGAGTGTGTAGTGTGTGTGGGTCCGTTTTGTGACGTCAGTAAATCTCTTTTAGTCTCTGGGTTTGATGAGCCCTGTGATTTCCTGACGCCTGTGCTGGTAAACAGCTCTTGGATGGACCTTTGCTTCACGCCCTCTACTCCTTGGCTGCTGCTGCTGCTGCTGCCTCTGTGGGGTTTAGGGATTCGAACCGGCGACCCGTTGATGTTGACAAACACCCTGGTGTTACTCACCGACCTTTTCACGGGCGGTTTCTGACCCCAGGAGGAGGATGCTCGTCCTGCGGAGAGTGGCGTGCCGTCCAGTTTAGAGCGGACAGGAGAGTCCAGAGTTTTCACCGGGGATGCCACGGGGGGGAGTTTTTTTATTGGGGGGGAGATTTGGCTGGATGTGGAAGCCTGGGACGTCCCTCCCAGTAGGAAACCTTTACCACTGAATGGGATGATGTTCCTTATATCCTGAGAGCCAGACACTGAGAAAGGAAACGGCACAAATCAAAGAGGAAGCAAGAAATTATTTTATTAAACTGTAATAGATTTTTTTCTTCATTTTTCCCACTTTTTAAAAAAATGACCTTCATTTTCCCCCCAATAGTTCAAATTTGATATTATGACAAAAAACACACATTTTATTTTAGTTTAATCCAAACACCTTACCTGCAGTTGTACTTGCAGGTTTCGCCTTTCCAGAGGATTCCTTATTTGAGCTCTTTCCGTCCTTTTGAATGTCCTTCTTGCCTTTCTTCTTTTGGCCGTATCCTTCAGGCTCCTTGATCTTGGTGTAGGTCCCTCCACACGTCCTCTGGTGGTCGGCCCACCACGGGTCCAGGGAGGACGGGGCCCGGTTCATGGCCCTCTTCACGTAGCCAAAGTAAGGCTTGCGGTTCTGGCAGGGCCCGTTGCATCTCCACCAGTGCTGCCGGTACACATCCACCTCGTCGTGGAAGCTGTGGTAGATCTGAGGGACAGCACGGAGGGAAAGGAGAAGAATACTTAATAATAATGATAATGATAATGATAATGATAATGATAATGATAATGATAATAATAATAATAAACGTACGGATATTTTCGTCCCAGTAGCGTCGTTGATGCGGTTCATGTGTTTGCAGAACTCCGGACCGTGACCATCTCTGTCCCGATTGTTCTGGGTCACAAACAGGAGGGCGTGAATCATCTCATGGAGCAGAGTCTGTGGAAAAAGTAAAATAATAACAAAAAAGGGAAATAAACGAAATATGATCCAGCGTCGAGTTGTGTGTTTTCAGGTTGACACTGGTCAGATTATCCAGGGAAGGAGATTGTTGGACAGGATTTAGATTAAAGAAGCAAGTTATAGTTTGATAATCCGAATAAAAATAATAATAATCGAACCTCACCTCCACCAGGTCTTTTCTGGGCCTCAGTTTGAGCAGAGGTTCACTGAGCCTGATGGAACACAGTCCTCCTCGGCCTTCGTACGAACAAACACCTGCACATCTGGGACAATAAGCAGCATTACACACCATACACACAGACTCAAAACAAATACACACACTACAGTATCACACACACACCATAGGGTCATTAACAAACAGAACATGACAGCGCGCACACACAACAGGACCATACAAAGACTCACAGTGTCATCCTGGCGCTCCACTTCACCTCCACCCCGCAAAGTTTCCCCCAGAAGAAGGTGTCGTTGAACTCCAGGAACATGGCCCGGACATCGGGACTCGGGTCCAGCGTCTCCCAGGACGCGTCCACGATGGACAGTGGCCTCTCGGGCCTCCAGCTGGGGACCACGTCCCCTTGCACCTTCCGCTTCTTGGTGCTGTGTTCGGATCCCGTGGGTGAGAATGAAGAGGGCGCGATGTATTCACTGTCAAACTGCTCCTGCAGCTGTACTGCGAGCAGGAAGTCCGAATCCATACCGGCATGAGACAGTAAACGAAGCTAAAGGATCATTTGAAAATACATATTTCGCTCTTAAAACATGATTTCAGTGAGAAATGATCCTTCTCCTCATACCGGAAGCGGTTTGACAATACTTCCGCTGTCGAGACGATCACAACACAGCTCACTTCCGCTACGGATTTGAAAGTAAAATTTCAAATAAAAAATAGAAAACGTACTTGTCATGGATGTATCTCGTAAACTCGGTAAAACGTCTGCGTTATTTGAAAGGAAATAAATAAATTGGGAAGAGTAGTAATCCCGGGCTGTGTATAGTTGGTCATGATTTTTTTTATGTTATTTTTTATTATATTTTCATTTATTATATTCACTATACAATATTTTAACGTGTATCATAGTTCTTATTTAAAAATAAAATTTAGTATTGTTTGATGGCGATTTATTGACTATCTATTTATTTCCTGATCCCGTGACGTTACAGGAAGTCCACCCGCTCACAACTTCCTGTTTGGTTGTATACCGGACATGAAACGATAAACTGCTAATTTCATCTCATTTATCCGTATTTTTATCCACGTTTCGTCTCCGCAAACAAACACACGCGCGACACAAGATGTCGGAGACGGGAAACCGACTGCGGAAACTGCTCGAGTCGCCCAACTTCGAGCCGCAGAACTACGTGAAGCAGCTTTCGCAGCAGTCCGATGGCGACAGAGACCTCCAGGAGCATCGGCAGAAGATCCAGAACCTGGCGGACGAGACGGCTCAAAACCTGAAAAAAAATGTCTACAAGAACTACCGGCAGTTCATCGAGACGGCCAAAGAGATCTCCTACCTGGAGAGCGAGATGTACCAGCTGAGCCACATCCTGACGGAGCAAAAGAGCATCATGGAGAGCATCACCCAGGCCTTGGTGTCCACCGACAAGGGCGAGACGTCCAAAGAGATGCAGGCCGCCTTCCCCAAGGAGACGGAGGAGCTGAAGCAGAGGACGCTCACCTCCCTGCTGGAGAAGGTGGAGGGGGGCAAGAACATCATGGACACCCCGGGGAGACACCTGGTCTACAACGGAGACCTGGTGGAGTTTGACGTGGACAACATGTCCCCCATCCAGAAGGTGCACGCCTTCCTCATGAACGACTGCCTGTTAATCGCCACCTGGCTGCCCAACCGCAGAGGCACCGTCAAGTACAAGTACAACGCCCTGTACGACCTGGAGAGCTTCGCCGTGGTCAACGTGAAGGACAACCCGCCCATGAAGGACATGTTCAAGATCCTCATGTTCCCGGAGAGCCGCATCTTCCAGGCGGAGAACAGCAAGATCAAGAAGGAGTGGCTGGAGATCCTGGACGAGACCAAGAAGAACAAGGTCACCAAGGACAGGCACAAGAAAGAGGAGGAGGTCCCGGCCTCCCCCGCCCGGGCCGAGACGTCCACCAACCCGTTCGACGTGGAGGACGAGGAGCCGGCTGGCACCGAGGAGCGCGTGGACCTCAGCCTGGAGTGGATCCAGGAGCTGCCGGAGGATCTGGACGTGTGCATCGCTCAGAGGGACTTCGAGGGCGCCGTGGACCTGCTGGACAAGCTCAACGAGTACCTGAGAGACCAGCCGGTGACCCCGAGGGTCAAGGAGCTCCGGTCCACCGTGGACGAGCGCGTCCGCCAGCTCACCGAGGTCCTGGTGTTCGAGCTGTCTCCGGATCGCTCCCTTCGTGGAGGACCCAAAGCCACCAGACGGGCCGTGTCCCAGCTCATCAGATTAGGTCCTTACACTTTGAATGACTTATTTTCAGATTATGTCTTTGGAGGCTGGTTTTATTTATTTTTAGTAATAAAAACTCAGCAGACATAATTTCATACATTTGTGCTTCACGCCACTTACATTTAAGTGTTCATTGTTTTATTGAACTTGTGTCGCAGGTCAGTCCACCAAGGCCTGTGAGCTGTTTCTGAAGAACCGCGCCGCCGCGGTCCAGACCGCCATCCGGCAGCTCCGCATCGAGGGAGCCACCCTGCTCTACATCCACAAGCTCTGCAACATCTTCTTCACCAGCCTGCTGGAGACGGCCAAGGAGTTTGAGATGGACTTTGCAGGAAACACCGGCTGCTACTCGGCCTTTGTGGTCTGGTCCAAATCGGCCATGGGGATGTTCGTGGACGCCTTCAGCAAACAGGTAGAAGGATCCAAGTCCGAATTGCTTCATTTTTCTATGATCTCGCAAAAAATCGCTTTTTTATATGTTGTTGTGAGTGACGTGACTCTTTTCGTTCCTCACCAGGTGTTTGACAGTAAGGAGAGCCTGTCCACGGCGGCGGAGTGCGTCAAAGTGGCCAAAGAACACTGTCAGCAGCTGACGGAGATCGGCCTGGACCTGACCTTCACGCTCCAGTCCCTTCTGGTCAAAGACGTCTTGGCGGCGTTGCAGAGCTACAAGGACATCATCATCGAGGCCACCAAGCACCGGAACTCTGAGGAGATGTGGAGGAGGATGAACCTCATGACCCCCGAGGCTTTGGTGAAACTCAAGGTGCATTTTGTGTGTGCGTGCGTGCGTGGGGACACATCTTTGTTGTTTTTTACATTTCTGTATTTGTGTCTGCAGGAGGAGATGCGCAGTTGCGGCATGGGCAGCTTCGAGCAGTACACGGGCGACGACTGCTGGGTGAACCTGAGCTACACGGTGGTGGCCTTCACCAAGCAGATGATGAGCTTCCTGGAGGAAGGCCTGAAGCTCTACTTCCCCGAGCTGCACATGGTGCTGCTGGAGAGCCTGAGGGAGATCATCCTGGTGGCCGTGCAGCACGTGGACTACAGCCTGCGCTGCGAGCAGGACCCGGAGAAGAAGGCCTTCGTCCTGCAGAACGCCAGCTTCCTCCACGACACGGTGCTGCCCGTGGTGGAGCGGCGCTTCGAGGAGGCCGTGGGGAAGCCGGCCAAGCAGCTGCAGGACCTGAGGAAGAGCACCAGGCCGGTTCGGATCAATCCGGAGAGCACCACGTCTGTGGTCTGAGGGCCGACTCCTCCGGGACATCAAAAAAAAACTAAAATCAAACAGGTGAGAAACAGAAATATCAGCCACTGGTTGTTTTTTTTTAACTGCAGGATAAGAACCAGATGCATCATGGGGAATATGGGTCTGTGTGAAAAGCTGCTTTGCACCTGACACTAAAATATCTTATCGATATATGAGATAAATAGAGATAAATCTGTTATCTGTGATGTGCACTTTTAGGCCCGTGTGACCCTGTCTTCAAAGAAATGCAACCGAAGACAGATACGGGCAAAAATCTCTATATATGTGTAAAGGCAATTTTTATATTGTCTAAAAGTTGATCCAAAGTCTAAACTCATTATCAGGCGCTAATTAGTATTCTAGCATTCTAGGACTGACTTAAAGGGATGACTGAAAAGAAAATGCACTGGCCAATGTTCACTGTTATACTGTCATAGTCAACATTTTTTATAAGTTTGTGTTGGACAGTAACACATGAAATGTAATAAATGCCAACAGGCCCAAATGCAAACGGATTATGTTTTTTTTCATCTCAATGACAAAGCAGCTTCTTCCACAGGATCCTCAGACTCAGTCAGTGCGTTTCCCTCCATACTGGAGCTTTAGATCTTTACATGGAGACACGAGAAAAGCTGCTTTGCACCTGACACTAAAATATCTTATCGATATATGAGATAAATAGAGATAAATCTGTTATCTGTGATGTGCACTTTTAGGCCCGTGTGACCCTGTCTTCAAAGAAATGCAACCGAAGACAGATACGGGCAAAAATCTCTATATATGTGTAAAGGCAATTTTTATATTGTCTAAAAGTTGATCCAAAGTCTAAACTCATTATCAGGCGCTAATTAGTATTCTAGCATTCTAGGACTGACTTAAAGGGATGACTGAAAAGAAAATGCACTGGCCAATGTTCACTGTTATACTGTCATAGTCAACATTTTTTATAAGTTTGTGTTGGACAGTAACACATGAAATGTAATAAATGCCAACAGGCCCAAATGCAAACGGATTATGTTTTTTTTCATCTCAATGACAAAGCAGCTTCTTCCACAGGATCCTCAGACTCAGTCAGTGCGTTTCCCTCCATACTGGAGCTTTAGATCTTTACATGGAGACACGAGGACGTCTACGTCAAAGCTAATGCAACTGAAAAGAGGCCCACATATGAAAAAGAAGGTAACTGACACTGTTGAATATTATTATTATTTATTTTCTCTCATATGTCAAATTAATAGATATTAGAAAGTTATAAAATATCTAAATGTATTTTCACTCTGTGTGCTTCCACAATACAGCAAATATAAATATGTCTTTTTGGCTAAGAAACATTTAAATAAATCAAACATTTTTTTTTAAATAATCCAAAAATAACTCAACCCTTATTTTTAAGTCTACGTGGCCCTCTTGTGGCAGCTCTGAAACTGCAGCTGAGATTTATTTGAATGGAAAATGAAAGGAATACTTGACTGTGCAGATATTTTTAGAGCCCTGCCGTGATTCCACTCATGATTGTTCTCTCTGCTTCATGGCTCATCTCATCATAATCACTGATGTGATGGAGGGCTCGGTGGGGGAGCGGGTCCCTGGGGTGAAGTTATCAGCTTATCCTCAGAGAGCAGCATCGGGCTGGGGGGGGGGATTATTGAAGAGCAACTCTGCTCTCCTTCGGGAAAATACACGAGATGTGTATTATGAACATTAAATAGTATGAAATCTGCATTGAGCACATTTTAAGAGTTTACATTTGTCTCCGCATCTTCACTTGAGGGTCAACACAGAAAAATAACGAATTCTAACCCCAGCCTGCTTCACATTTACAATATTCTACATATTTACAGTTTTCCAGATTTATTAGTATACTTAAGGGATCCAAATGAACAGGTAATGTGATGTTAACCTGGATGCTTCCACCCTGGGGGACCCTGTCTGATCAATTACTAACACGAACAACACAAAGGTTAGTGGATCGAAACTGCTCCTCAGACATTTCTCCTTCTGAGCTTCTATCATCTCCACCACCTGAAACACTTTCACTTGTTTTTTTTTTGTTTTTTTTACATTGACTTATTCCATATATATTTATAGGGTTTGCTTTGTTGTGTTCTGTCTAAACTTTCTCTGACTGACAAGCAGAACTAATGCAGACAAATCATCAAGCATCATCATTATCGTCATGACAACCATCACTGTTGACATGATGAAGGACGGTTATTGCATTTCTGTTTCCTTGTCTTATATCTTCAGGCTTACTCTCTTTGGTTAATACTGGAAGAAGCCAAACATATTATCATTGAATTTAAATAATATGCGCAGGAAGTATTTTTTTATTGCGTAAATGGCTTATTGGAGTAACATTACACAAAATATAGTAGATATACACTTGAGTGTATAAATGAAATCTGAACCAGGCTCAGATTATGAATCAGGAGAAACTGTGACGTTTCCCAGTTTTTTTAATTAAACCATCACTCAAACCACAGCCTCCGCCCCTCACTGCGCATGCGCAGAGCAGCGTGGGGGGAGCTGTCCGCGGCGAAAGGTGCTGAAGTGTTTTCTCCGGCCGGAGCCTCAGCATCATCAGCCTCCTCCTACTCCTCCCGTGCATCATCATCATCCGGAGCGTCTCCTCCTCTGGTGCAGCATCCTCCGGATCATCCACCGGAGCAACCTCCTCCTCCTTTGGAGCACCATCTCCCGCTGGAGCATCCACCTCCTCATCCTCTTCCTCCTCCGGTGCACCGAGCCATGGAGGAAGAGTTAAAATGTCCCGTGTGCGGTTCTCTCTTCAAGGAGCCCATCCTGCTGCCCTGCTCCCACAACGTGTGCCTGGCCTGCGCCCGGAACATCACCGTGCAGACCCCGGAGGGGGAGCCGCCGGTGCAGAGCCGAGCCTCGGGCAGCTCGGACTACGACTACCTGGACATGGACAAGATGAGCCTGTACAGTGAGACCGACAGCGGATACGGCTCCTACACGCCGTGCCAGCTCAAGTCCCCCAACGGGGTGCGCGTGTTCCCGCCGGCGCACCGCCACTGCTCGCTCACCTGCCCGCTGTGCCACCGCAGCGTGTCGCTGGACGAGCGGGGGCTGCGGGGCTTCCCCCGGAACCGGCTGCTGGAGGCCATCGTGGCCCGGTACCAGCAGAACCGCTCCTCCTCCTCCTCCTCCTCTTCCTCCTCATCTTCCTCCGGGGCGGTCAAGTGTCAGCTGTGCGACCGGAACCCGGTGGACGCGGCGGTGATGTGCGAGCAGTGTGACGTCTTCTACTGCACCGCCTGTCAGCAGCGGTGTCACCCGTCCCGCGGCCCGCTGGCCAAGCACCGCCTGCTGCCGGCCGGCACCAGCAACGGGGGCTCGCAGCCGCCCGCCACCGCCCGCAAACCGGCCACCTGCGCGGACCACGAGGCGGAGAACTTCAGCATGTACTGCTGCAGCTGCAGACTTCCGGTGTGTGTGAGGTGCGTGGAGGAAGGAAAACACAGCAAGCACGAGGTCAAAGCTCTGCCCGTGATGTGGAAACAACACAAGGTGAGGACAACAACATCCGCACCACAATCCTCAATCATATCTATGTTTAACTCCGTTCCAGTGAGCTCACACACACACACACACACACACACATGCACAGGGACACAAACACACACCCACACACACACACCTTCAGGCTCTTGGTGTTTCTTCTCCTTACTGTTTATAATATCACACAAATCCATCAGTTTCTGTGTAAATGTGTGTCTTGGCTGAATTTAAAAGCTGTGAGGTCACAGTGTTAATCACAGACAGTGAATTTTGTGTTTACTGTATCTGGGCCACATCCTAAATTAAGAGAACCATGTGTGATTAATCAAAATTCATGCATAATAAGATCATTGCTGTAGGCGTAAAAGGCACTCCCTGGCTTTTTCACAATTTACTGGCCCACATCTGTGTTGCATGGAGAGAAGGTCAATGTTGGTCCTCAGGCAGGAGCTGGATTAGACTCCTTTTAGTTTAATGTCTAAATGTTCAATAATGTTTCTACATTTCCGCTGGAACTATTCTACTTTTTAGTTTAGATTCGTTTTGACAGCGCTAGTTACTTTTCAGATTAAAATTTCATATGTTAAACAGATAATCACCTCATGAAATATGCAAGGTTGAACTACCCATCAGTATAGTAAGTTCTATATACAGTATGTCAGCATTAAAATGCTGCTCTCATGAATCACTAATACTGTATCTCCTATATGTTGTAAATACCATACATTTTAGAATAATTCAGTCTACGGTAGGATGATCAAAGAGATTTGAGGATTTAATTCTCTTTTTGAACGACTCTCCAGTTCATTTAAAAGATGAATGTGCTGACGGGTGGGGTTCAGCTCAGGTCCACTCTGGTTCAGTGTGACCTGAATTTCAGTGAAAATTCAAAGGATCGAGCTTTAAAAAAGATAAAAATATTTCCAAAAAACAAAACATAAATATAAGTGTACAGGGTTGCAATGCATAAAGCTATCTACTAGTTTTATTTTACATATGGATGATTGTGCTAAAATTAAGGCCCCTGAAGCAGAAAGTATGTGATACCTGCAGGTCTAGTGTCAGATATGAATGATCATGATCAATAATCATGACATAAGCTACACTTTTTCATCAGACCATTTCCTGTATTTAATGGAGCAGTTCATGCCGCAATCATCATCACCATCGTGATCATCCTCACACCCAGACTAGCCAAGTGTGTAAATTAAAAGCCATTTTTGTCTAAGTGGGTCATTGGGACTAATCTCGGGGCCTCTTGGTTTTTTGTGTGATTGGAAGCCTGCAGCCATCCCATTCATCATTTATCCACACACACACCCACATCCCTCGCTCCTCATCACTGACCTTTTGTGTACCTCTCTATCTCTGTCTCTTCATTACCGCCTCCCTCCTCCTCCTCCTCCTCCTCCCACGCTCCTCCATCCACCCCGTCCCGTCAATGGACCGTGAAAGTCCCATCAGTGTACAGGAGCGAGAGGGCGTCGATAAGTAACGGGCACGTGTATGAATAAGAGGTGGACGCCACATAGTTAATGTGTCGGCCTTCCTGTTGAGGGAGATAAATGACCGTCTGTCTTCCTCCCACACTCAAACAACCAGCAGAAAAGTAAAACCTGTGTGTGTGTGAGTGTGTCTGGAAATGGATGATATGAACAGAAAACTAAAGAGCAGATATTTACAGTTATATGAAAATAAGCTGCTGAGCG
The DNA here is from genome assembly GCA_016785305.1 of Colistium nudipinnis. Classification (NCBI taxonomy): domain Eukaryota; kingdom Metazoa; phylum Chordata; class Actinopteri; order Pleuronectiformes; family Rhombosoleidae; genus Colistium; species Colistium nudipinnis. The sequence continues at coordinate 196,503 of JAFBJU010000234.1, read as the reverse complement.
ATGTGGACTTGGTGGCATTTTCTACCACGTCAGCTGGTGTTGGTGCAGGATTAGGTTTGAATCCCACATGTTGTCGGTACCTAGAGCCAAAAAAAGAAATAAAATGTTTCCAGTACAAAGCGTGTAAGCATGAACTTTCACTGACGGAGTGCAGAGGAAGACACACTGATCCAGTTTCCTCTAGTCAGTCGAGTAGAAAACACACACAGGCTATTTAAAGCACATGCACACGTGCTGACACGTGCATGTGTGTGTGTGTGTGTGACCTGCATCCAGTGAAGTGTACTTGGCTCAGCTCTGAGTTAAATATTGAAGAACACAAATGCAGAGTTGCTGGTTTTGCGGATGTGTGTGTGTGTGTGTGTGGGTTTCAGTGTTTGCAGTGTCACCTTATGTTTATGTTATATTTGAAATGGGACTTGTTTCGTGACATCACCATGTGAGGAAACAATCATCTGTTATTTCTCTCCTCTTCACTCGGCTGTTTAAGGAAAAGATGATTTTATTATATATCAAAATATTCAGTCATATTTCTGGTGTTTGGAGAGGAAAACAAGTCTAAAAAAAAGTCTGCCTCAGGACAGCAGCTCCAGGCAGAATCACTTTGTACGAGATGCATTATGGGGGTTGTAGTCCCCCTGGTTATAGACTAGGTAGAAGGTTTTATTTCATTTAACCATAAATGTGTCAGAAAGCTAAAGTTTTAACCCCCCCAAAAAAAGGTAAACGTTTTGGATTTTTTTGGAAGATGAGTCGACCAAATGCGTGCGTGTCTGCAGAGTGCAGAACCAACAAAAAATACACAACGTGACATGAAGTAACTCGAGGCTGTGCTGCTGCTGAATGTAGGTTAATGCACACTTCACTGTGTCTCCTCTGGCTGGAACACAGTAGAGAGGAGCCAAAATACTTCACTGTGTGTGTGTGTGTGTGTGTGTGTGTGTGTGTGTGTGTGTGTGTGTGTGTGTGTGTGTGTGTGTGTGTGTGTGTGTGTGTGTGTGTGTGTGCCTGCATCTGTGTGTTGGTGTGTGGGTAGGTGTTTTATGATCTATTTCTGGTGACAAGTCGGTGGTGCTGATGCCAGAGTGCGGACATGCCCGACAGTGGAACAATGAGCACGGTCGCCATGGTTACGAGGGGCCGCTCGTTCATTAGGGAGGGCCCAGTGAACGTGGAGTGAGCCATCGAGGCATCTGTCAGCTTCTCTGACGCTTCCTGTGGCGTATGGCGGTGGGTGAAATCCTGACACAGTAAATTGCACCGCATCCCATAATAATCCAGGAACACATTCATCATCCCCACACACAAACCTAATTTAACACTTGCTTTATGACAATTAGGCCCCCCGGGGCGGGTTTACCGATCCTCTGCATTTTTTAATATGAAAGATGCCCTGATCAATTATTGAGAAGGGGGCCGCTCTTCTTCCTTTGCTCTTGTTGCCGTGGCGACGCGATGCTCCTCCTGAGTCAGAGGGGGAGATGAATAGAAACGTTACGGCATCTCTGGCTGTAAGCGCTGATCCCAGCCGCGGTTTATCTGAGACGACTGTGGAGAGTTTTTTTTCCCCCAGGGATGATGGTGATGTTGTGCTCTGGTTGGGTGGCCAACTGTGAAGAGCTTCATCATAGAGAACGTGGTAGAAGCTTCTGTAGGAGCTTTTTTTTTTCTGTTTCCTCAGAGATCCTGCTTCTGATTCACTGGTGAACATGAAAAGAAAAACATCACATCTCCTTTTTATATAATTAAAAACATTTCATTCCACAAAAGGAGGGGACATGCACGCTTAGTTCAAAAGTTTATGAATATGTTAATCAGCTGTGACGTGAGTGGAAATGAACACTTCCTGTGCCACGGTTGGGAACTGAACCTTAGGCCATAAATATTGATGTGTTTGCATATGGATGCTCAAAGTGCTCCATACAGCAGATTCTATAGTGTTGAGGCTTTCTGTTCTGGAGAATAACCGTTTTTGGTCATTTGTTTGTGTTGTATCCACAAAGTAACACAAACAGGGACGCGAACCAAAAACCTGCGGTTGTTTTTTTTTTATCCAATTGTGTGAGGACGAAGGGGAAGGGTGAAAAGAGATTGGCGCTGACCTCCAGATGTGAAACACTAATCATGTAACACAGCTGGAGCAGAGCGAGGCAGACACTGATTGTATAAATAAATAAATAAAGCTGCATTATGAAACGCTCAAATAAATACGTTTTAATGAAAATAAATGCAACATATACCGATGCACATGCATGTTGGCGTTCGTCAGAACAGCCTCGGTTGCTGGTGTGTCTTTATTTTTGAACCTGCAACGACAAAAAATGTATTTCCCATAAATCACAGCAGCGCACTAACGTGATTATTTCACATTCCAGAGCTGCTCCACCGTCCCAGGAAGCTATTTCTGTACTGTGTGTGTTTCTTGTGTTTTTAGCAGTGAACGCACACACAGATGCAGACTCATTAAAATAAGAAAAAAATTATTACATTATGGAGAAATAATGTTTTTTTTTTTCTTCCCCCATAGAGTGTGTGTGTGTGTGTGTATGACGCACAACTTGTGGAGGCGGCTGCATCTGCTGTACTTTGTCAGGAAGTGGCTCACTCACTCTGCAGTCTGTCACCAGGGATTTTTGGGTTCCTCATGGTTTCATAATTTATGAATTTGTTTTATTTGTTTATTCTAATGAATTGCAGGCATTGCATTTGAAGACACTCTACGCTATATTTGCATCTGGAGACGATTCAATTTGTTATTTTAAGGAGAAAGGAGGAGGTGCGATTTGACTGGTCTGTGATGATTCCAGCTACAGCTCAGAGACATGTTAAAACCATATTTACACATAAAAAAAAAAAGATTTGACAATATAAGCCACTCCATGCTTCTCCTGACAAAGAGAGGTGGAATGTTTCAGGGGTGGAGGGGGATTGGAAACATGAGATGTTGAAGGAGGTAAAGGCTTATAAATGCAAATGAGAATAAATAAAATGGAACGGGGGGGGGAGGAGGTGAAAGGATTCCGCTCCTCCCCCCCTGCTCCTCCTCCTCCTCCTGCTCCTCTAAATGTCTCCTGGCTCCAATTCTGACAAGGTCAATGCTGCCATCAACCACCGGTGACAGTTAGACACCCGAGCGAGAGAGACGCCTATTGTTCCTATATACACTATAATACATTAGATATATCTATATATAATATATATTATTTAGAGATCATTTTTGCCTTTGGTTTTCATTCATTTTCTGTGTTTCTAAGTCTAAAGTGTCATTTTCAGATTTTCGATAGCTACTCTAAATCACGTCTGATGACCCTGAGGCCCAGATGGGTCGTGATCTTGACATTAGTTTGAAATGCATGTTTTTAGGCATGTATTTATATTATTTCTGAAGCTGGCTCTGTTTTTTTTCCCCATTTTGCGATGGTCTCCATATATGACTCACTGACTTCAATCCAAATCTACATGTGCAAACATGAATCAGTTTCCGTTCCTGCTGCTGTTTGCGGCACCTCCTCCACGAATGTCAAGCCCGCTCCCTGTGAATGTCACAGAGTGAATAAATACACCATCCCATAATAAGATAAAGAGATAACGGCACTTGTGCGTGAGAGGTGTGCTGCGGGAAGGAGAAAAATGACATTCACGTTTTGTAGGAGTAATAAAGGATGAAATAAAGGGTCAAGGAGGAGAGGAGGAAAAGAAACAAAGGAGGAGAGAAATTGGATTTCTTTCGATTTTCATTTCCTTTGCCCATATTTGGTTTAGTTTTACTTAATTCCATTTCAATTTCACTTTCCAAATAATTTGGTTTTGACTGTGTCTTCGAAAATATTTTTTTTATTTTTATTTTTTTTATGTGGATCATTTCGAGGATTTTTATGGTCTTCATGGATACGAAAGTGTTTTAATTGAGGAGGTGGTGGAAAAAAAATGGAAGGGCTCCTCTGTAGTAAATGAAGCCTCAGACGAGCAGATGGGTGGATGTGGATCATAACTTGGTAAATAAGTGAAGAAGCACATAAGAGTGGAGAGGAGGTGCCAGGTCAGCCGTATCCTTCATCCCCTCCTTAGCGTTTGGGCATGAACATACGCACACACACAGAGACACACAAAGACACACACAGTGGGACAGCTTGCTGGGCCAGATGGCCTCTTGGTGAGGAGCAGTGAGAAGAAGGGTTGGCTTGATTTGTGAACCATGACCTCCACCCGTCCCGCCTCCTGACTCCGGACAGGATCACACTGTGTGTGTGTGTGTGTGTGTGGGTGGGGGTGGTGTGGATATTGTGGAGATGTGGAAAGGAGATTACACACACACACACACACACACACAGTGGAATGGAAATTGAAAAATGAACCAGTGGAAAATGAAAAGGAGGGTTTTATTACACTGAGAATTGGACTTGCCTGAGTTTATTGATTTATCAATTATGATTTATTGAACAGATCACAAATTTGAATAATCCACACAGCGTATGGCTCCTTTTTACAAAACCAGACACTGAGTTGTTGTCATTACACCGGGAATTTGACCTTTTGACCTATGCCGCTAATATGGCTGTTATTTATGATTTCCATTCACAAAAAGGAGGTGCGCCCCCCTCGTGTGTGTGTGTGTGTGTGTGGCAGCAGAACAGATTCATCACAGCTTGGCATGTGTGTGTGTTTCCTTTGTCCTATCTCTTCCTGTTAACCAGCGACTGACACACACACGCACAGGCTTAGTGACACCACAGCAGATCTACCATCCCTATTTATTTTTATTTAAATTTCATGGCCGTGGTGTATCATTCTAATTGACCTTAGAGGCTTTTGCGCGACCTGTATGTGTCATGGAGACGAGGAGCGGGCCTGCAGGGGTTAAACATGTTCATTAACCTTTCTTTACAGTGTGCAGGCCTGTAACTGGTGGCGTCAGTATTTCGTCCTCGCGTTTGCAGCTGCAGGACAAAGATAACTGAACGTCCTCCTCCTCGGCAGCGAATTAACTCGACCAAAAGAATAATCTGCACAGATTCTCCGGAACATTTGATTTTGAGCTTTTTGGGGGAAATTAAGAATTTGGAATTAATGAAAACAAACTGACAGTGTGATTTTTTAAATCTGGCGAATCAAATTAAACGCTGGTCATAAAACTCATCTCAGAGCCGTTATTAGTGCTGCCTGACTGAGGCGGACGGGGATTTATTTAGGATCACAGAGTGTCAGCTCCATTAGTCTGAGGACTCAGATCTAAGAACATGTTTGGTGTCTAATAAAGTTAATATATAATGGTTATATTGAAGTGAAATGGGTGTTGCAAATGGCAAAATTTGTACTTTACAAAATAATTGCCTGACTGAGGCGGACGGGGATTTATTTAGGATCACAGAGTGTGAGCTCCATTAGTCTGAGGACTCAGATCTAAGAACATGTTTGGTGTCTAATAAAGTTAATATATAATGGTTATATTGAAGTGAAATGGGTGTTGCAAAATTTGTACTTTACAAAATAATGTCTTCTTTTTACTATTATTATTATTATTATTATTATTACTATTATTATTATTATTATTATTATTATTATTATTATTATTATTATTATTATTATTATTATTATTATTTCATCATCATCATCATCATCATCATCATCATCATCATCATCATCATCATCATCATCATCATCATCATCATCATCATCATCATCATCATCATCATCATCATCATCATCATCATCATCATCATCATCATCATCATCATCATCATCATCATCATCATCATCATCATCATCATCATCATCATCATCATCATCATCATCATCATCATCATCATCATCATCATCACCTTTATTTTATTTTATTTTATTTTATTTTATTAAACTTACTTTTTCTTTCTTTTGGGCACCATACTTTTTCCTGTTTTTTACACAAGGGAGATGAGATTCTAATCCAGATTATAAAAACTTAATCCCGAGTGTTAAAACAATGTAGAGTCTCAGCCAATGAGAGGAGAGCACCAGTTAATTTGCCTGGGGATGAGATTTGGCGTAATCTGAGCATCCATGGAGAAATCCAGTGGTGTGTTGGGGGGAAATGGTTACATAAGCGACGCCCTCCAATGTCTCCCTGGTTGCACAATTGCACAGAACACACACACACATACTCTAATGTCACATGCAGAGATGTGCAAGAGGGCTCCAGCAATGAAATACTTTTACACATTTTATATTAAAGTTGGATTTTGGTTACAATTTACTCTGGGAAGGTAACCAGGTCTCTGTCTTTTTGTCTTTTTTTTCCCTTTTTCTTTTCATGTCTCTGCAGTGTCAGATCTCTCAGGCCTTGAACGGAGTCTCGGACAAAGCAAAAGATGCCAAGGAGTTCCTGGTCCAACTCAAGAACATGCTCCAGCAGATACAGGTACGGTGACGACACTGGACACCAAGTTCATCTTTCCAAATGACACGTGGCAATATGTCACCTGCATGGCACCATACAGTGTTCCTCTTCCACATATTTCCATTTGGCCCATGGTGGAACCAAAATCTTCAGGTCCCCTACAGGGAATATTTTCCACCTAGCACTTTCTCCCACGTTTTATTATAATATAAAATAAATCTTGCTTGGGGAGGGAAACTGCTGATGATAGACGCTGAGCTCCAAATAAATCGCAGGGGAAACATTTTGGACCCCTCGCATTGTGCAGCAGGGATGTAAATCCACTGAAAACCCAGGCAAATGTGAAGTGTGTGTTTGTGTATTTTCCCCTGTGGACAGTATTACCGTGCAGCTGATCTCTCTCCCACAGCATCTGCCAGTCATGCACACACACACACACAGGCACAAACACACACCCACACTGGCTGCACTGTCATATCTGGTCGGGCCACAGCTGTGTGAGCGGGCGTTGAGAGTCTGGTTTATAAAAGGAAGTGGATTGCCATGCACAAAAAAAAAAGAATTAAAAAGAAGCCAGAGCGTCCGGAGAGAGAGAGAGAGCGAAAGAGAGAGAGAGAGAGATGGGTGGATAAAGAGAAAAAGAAGAGTGTGGGAGTGAGGAATAGAAATCCTCTTAGAGAACCGGCCCCTCAGTGGAGAGGAAGGCTTGATTGGAAATCACCGCTCTCTATAGATCTCTGCTCCTCATCACGTGGACTCAGATCAAAGGGTGTGGATGTTTCAGTTTCAAATTAATAAACAAGTAAATAAATAAAACTCCTGCACAGGAAAAAAAAAAAACACAATGAAAAATCCAGAAACTCATTATCCTGGAGCAAGATGAGGAAAATATGACAAACGGTCCCTTGACACACACAATGCATGTATTTTCATTTTGCACAGAAGATAAAAAAAAAAAGAATATATTCAAAAATAGCTTTTTTTCTTATTTTTTTTTTTATTCCTTTAACGTTCAGACCAGTTGAGACCAAAATAGAACAAGAACAAGATCTGACAGATGACTGAACACACACAAAAAAAAACCCCACAAAACATCTCTGTGCCACACGAGCGAATCTATTTTTAGGACACCGGGCGATTTCTTTCCGTCCAATTTTTGTCTCTCTCCGAGTGTCTCTTCTAACATGGTCACCCGTTTCTTTTTTGAGGTCACGGCGAGGGACTTGTTGTTGTTGTTTTTTTTTGATTGTGTGTGTGTGTGTGTGTGTGTGTGTGTGTTGCTGCAGGAGAGCGGCGTTGAGTTCGAGGCGTGCCTCGTGGCCCAGTGCGACTCTCTGATCGAGGCGCTGACCCGGCAGAAAGCCAAACTGCTCACCAAGGTCACCAAGGAGAAGGAGTACAAGCTGAAGGTGAGAAGGGCCCTAAATCATGGCTCGCCTTTGAATTCCTTTAATGCAAAGTATTTTAATTTATATATGAGTATATTTAGGGTTGTTTGATTTTCAGTTAGAGAATCGCAATCCTGCAGCCTGTTTTTTTTTCTCTTTTTTTTCTGTCTGTGTATATTTCATTTATCTGTCTCCCTGCTCATCAAACTGTAAAACTAGTCAAATAATAATGATAAGAAAAATGGAGCGGCAATAAATGTTCGAAATCAAATTTCGATTTTTTTTTTGTTATAGATAAAAAAATACAAAAAAAAAACATATCAGGATAAGGTTGTCTGATGGCCGCAGAAATATTCATCTCAAATATCTCACCGCAAATGACGGAAAAAGGGAAGAAATAAAATGATTCTATGAAATCAAAAATTCTCCTGAAACTCAAAGTCGGAAGCCGGATGATTCCAGTCCAGCATTGGGCATTTTTAAATCCTCTGCTGGGGTTTTCCCTAAGTCTCTGTGAATCACATGGACGTCTGCCCGGCGTCAACGTGCCCGCCGACCCATTGACCGTCTGGATGGTGTGTGTCTGTGTGTATGTGTGTGTGTGTGTGTGTGTTTGGACGGATGCCCCAAGGACAGCTGTTGTCAGCTGTTGTGATTATCTGCAGGCGGAGGATTGAGACTCAGCCAGAGGACACACAGGAGAGGATAGATAACACAACCTCCCAGCCCCACACACACGCACACACACACACACACACACACACACACACACACACACTGAGGCTTAAAAATGAAGCTTTCATTAACATAAATAGAAACGGCCAAATCAAGACGTTTCAGGTGTGTCAGGAAACACACCTGGGCAACGTTCGCCTCGTCAGCGTGACACTGATTTACCTACCTACCTCACATGCGCACAGAATGCACAGACGCACAGGTGAGCTTAAAAAACTAAACAAAAAAAAAACCCCATGCTGACGGTTTTCACCTTATTCTATTATGAAGTGTGTTTTTGTCTGATTTAACCAGGATTAGTTGCATATTTCAAAATAACTTTTTCCTTGCATGCATCAGTTAACGTCACATTGTGTTTTTTATTTGCACTTGCAGCTTTCAGTCTGTTTTTGTAGATGCAGCATTGACCAGGCACAAAATAAATGACTTGAATGCCACATTTGCTGATTTGCTCTATCAAAGAATATCTAGACGCAATATGTCCCAAATTGGATTGCTTTTGAAGGCTTTTCCAAACATAATTTTTTTTTTATCAGATTTTGTTTTTTTCATCATTTATTGAATCAATTTCCCCAAAATTGCCCTCCTTTCCCAAGATCTGGCTTGTGTGTGCGTATATATAACATATAAATAAAAAAACACACAGACACCGTCTGTACACTTAGCCATAATCCAGCATCTGATGGATTAATATTCTCTGCTCTGTAACTCTGCGTGTCTGTGTCTTTCCATGAATGAGATTAAAGTTAATCTCATCTCACTTACTAGTTACAAGCCTGTACCGTCGTTTTTTTTTTTTTTTTTTTTTTTTTATCATCTAACCTAAATGTTGTGTCAGTGAATTTTAAATTTAACTTCAAATTGCAAAGTGAGACTTTGTTACCTTTTAACCGACACATAGAAGATTTGTATATCTGTGTCCAGAACGTTTATTTATTTATTTTTAATTAATGCCTGACATAAAGCTTTTTTTTTATATATATATATATATTTTACACAACACTATATTTTTTGTGTGTAAAAATTAAATAAATAAATAAAATGCCATAAATACACAATCTCACCCAGCAACCGTTTGCACTTAACCTGAACTGAAATGTGCTGCGGGGTGTGAAGAAGAGCCGGTGAGTCACATCACACGAGCCTGAGCCTGTGGAAGCTCCAATCTGGACGCGGTATTAACACGATTCAATGTTCACACCTTCCAAAAATTCATTTCAGATGCATGTGGGACATGATGGGGGGGGGCGTGTCTCAGCGGGGCGCAGGCCAATTGAAATAAATCTCAGATTTACTCTGCTTGGTGCTTCATGTTTTGATTTTGTTTTCACACAGGAGATAAAAGAGACTTTTTTTTTTTTTTTTTTTTTCCGCAAAATGAATTGTAAGGGCACATTTTCTGTTTGGTAAATGTATGTGTGTGTGTGTGTGTGCATTTTTGTGGAGTTGAATTCCAACTGCACAAACACACAGTGAGACAAAAAATACAGGATTTCTTTTTTTTTTTTCTCCTTGTCAATAACCTGTCCATAATGATCATTCAGAAATTTGCAAATTCGCAAAATTAGCAAAACAATTTAATTGAAAAAATGCAATTCTACGATATATTATTATTGTTATTATTATCAATAGCAGATATCTTAAACCTTTTATTCATTTTTTGATGATATGGTGCGTTATGGTTTTCTACAGCATCACATGCACCCGAGCGTGCGCACACACACACACACACACACACACACACACACACGCAGCCTGCCATGTCGTGTTTTGATCCTCTCTCCCCCCACTCTTCATGGTCTTCCTCTTGCAGTTCATAAAAAGCAGTTGACAGGTGGATAATAATCTGTGATCTCATTTACCATTTAAATGAGGGGAACTAATTACCAAGACACCATCTGATTAACTCTCTCTCTCTCTCTCTCTCGCTCATTATCTCAGACGGCCGTTGTCGAACACTGCAATGAATTCATTTCGGATTCACTGACATTTAACAAAGTTCTACGTCTTTTTGGCTAAAGCTTTAAAATAAATCGCCACCCGCACCCACGTGCGCGTTACTACGCGTGACTTGAACATGTATGAGCTGGCGTCTGAGCAGATGTGCAAGCTAAATGTGCCTAACTCACCAACTTGTGTGTGTGTGTGTGTGTTTGTCAGGTTGTGCGGGACCAGATCACACACTGCACCATGAAGCTGCGTCAGACCACAGGCATGATGGAGTTCTGCCTGGAGGTCCTCAAGGAGAATGACCCCAGTGGATTCCTCCAGGTACGTGCCGCCGAACTTTGACCTCTTCTCTCAATGTCTGACTCCCACAGCAAATAAAAAACAATATATGTATCTATTTAGAAATGATTACATCCAGAATGTGATAATGCATATCAAAACAGAAGTTGTGGTCATCCCTTCATTTACCGGGCGAAATTTCGAAATCACCACATTAGACTTTGGCCGCCATTCGTCAAGAGAATTTAAAAATACACACGCAAACACAAATCTCTTTGATGTTCTGTGGAAGGGAAGCCTCAGTGACACTGCGGCTGAATTATTTCACATTTTCCGCTCAGTCTCTGCAGGGGAACTGCTGATCATAAAACAAAAGTAGCTGTCTCCCTCCTCCTCCTCAAAAAAAAAAAGGGGAAAAAGCGCTTTTAAGTTAGGATTCAAGAAACAAGAGCAGTATGGGGTCTTGGAGTTTAAAAAAAAGTTTTTTTTTTTCCAAAAAATGTAAATGTGCAAGTTGAAAGGAAGGATGAGCATTCATTGATGACCGTTAAGTGATCAGGCGCACCATAGCCGATCAGCACTTATTGATCGGTCGGAGAAAGGTCAAACGGAGCCAGAGCCAGAAAGTGACGGTTTCACCTCAGGAAAGTGATGGTGTGTTTCAGTACCAAATAAATGTTTTTGTATGCATTACATTTATATTGTATACACACCCTATCAAATATTCAGTTTATTGTGTTTGATGCAGTCTATTTCCATATTAGTACTTTGTAAAACGTGACTGAAGATGTATTTTGTTCATATATAAGGGATGAAATATACTGCAGTTATAATTGTAGACACACACGCGCACACACACACACACAAAGTGGTGATTTAATGGCAGGAGGATTTTTAATTTTTTTTTAAATTTTTTTAACAGTCCCAGCACGACTCTTTTCCGCTGCTGTTCCTGGTTATAAATGATTTCATCTCCTCTAGCCCAAGGAGACGTGGAGTAAGGTGGCGGGGAGATAACATGGAGATCAAAGAAGCACACGCACGCACACGCACGAACACGCACGCACACGCACCCTCCTCTATTCCATCTGAATACTTAATAATGTATTGATTATGTGGTTGTAGATTATTTCCAGCCTCTAAATCCCAGCTTCTGGCCTAGAGGCTGGATATTAGGGCGAAAAATACAATTTCATTCAGCACTTCAACACAAATTTGAAAAAAAAAACGTTTTTGAAGCTCCAGGGTTTCAACTCCAAACTCCTCGTCTCATGTTTTGCCCTTGTTGAGAAAATACCAATCTCTCTCTCTCTTTTATTCTCTCTTTTTTTTCGCATTTTAAAGGCCGTTTAATGTAAAAATTTTTTTAACAGTCCCAGCACGACTCTTTTCCGCTGCTGTTCCTGGTTATAAATGATTTCATCTCCTCTAGCCCAAGGAGACGTGGAGTAAGGTGGCGGGGAGATAACATGGAGATCAAAGAAGCACACGCACGCACACGCACGAACACGCACGCACACGCACCCTCCTCTATTCCATCTGAATACTTAATAATGTATTGATTATGTGGTTGTAGATTATTTCCAGCCTCTAAATCCCAGCTTCTGGCCTAGAGGCTGGATATTAGGGGACGAAAAATACAATTTCATTCAGCACTTCAACACAAATTTGAAAAAAAAAAAACGTTTTTGAAGCTCCAGGGTTTCAACTCCAAACTCCTCGTCTCATGTTTTGCCCTTGTTGAGAAAATACCAATCTCTCTCTTTCTCTCTTATTCTCTCTCTCTCTTTTATTCTCTCTCTTTTTTTTTCGCATTTTAAAGGCCGTTTAATGTAATGTATTCACTTAGTTTCTTCCCGAGGCAGCGGAGCAGATGAGGGGTCCTAATGCGCCTCCTTAAATATTTGAACTGCACTAATGCGAGTCTCATTTCAACGTGTCATTTCCCCCGTGCGTGCGCAGATCTCGGACGCCCTGATCAAGCGGGTGACGTCGTCCCAGGACCAGTGGGTGAAGGGCGCCCTGGAGCCGAAGGTGGGGCCCGACTTTGACCTGACGCTGAACACCGACTCGCTGCTGCAGACCATCCTGCAGCTGGACTTCTGCCAAGGCAAGGGCAGACGCACAAATACGCACTCTCGACATCCACTACACAACCGCACACGGGCGTCACGGTGACTGCGGGGGTCGCCGCGTTCAACTCGGTGACAAACACTCAGGTGCAATTGGTCCCTGTGTCTTCATTTGTTTTCCAGTAATGGATAATTAAACCTCTCTGAATTGGCACCCTGGTTAGCAGTTAAATATTCTCAGATGAGGGGGGGCACTAAAAGGTCAAAATCAATGCAGCTGAAAGCTGAGACAACCTGACCTTTGACCCCCCACCGGGATCCTTCAGTTCCCATCATGCAACTCAATCCTGTGAATCAATTCAGTCAATGTTTAAATAACCAGGGTGCATCTCTCCGGTTTCACTTGTTTATGCACAGCTAAACTAAACGTAAGTGATTGAATTAGAAGGTGTACACAGCCTGTTGCCCAGCAACCAGGCGGCGTGCACGAGTAGACTCTCCATCCTTTGTCTTCAACCCGCTGCACTCCCAGAGATCACCCAGATGTATTGTTAATGTACATGAAATATGCACTCTGCATATTGTATTCTCTCAATGCTCCACTGAAGATGAGGCGCTGCTTTGTTTTGTTTTTTTTTTAACCAAAAATAACAAATAATGCTGTTTATTCTCATCGTAGCGATCCACCAATCTTTGCAGTCATTTATTTATATTTAATCAATCCCATCAAAGCAATTATCGAAAAAGATAGCAATTAAAATAACCATTTGTGAAATAATAAAGTGGCATTCAGTTTTATATTGTTACTTTTCTATTATTATTACATGTCTGAAGTTACTGCTTCTTTTTGCAAGACAATCCCTTGAAATTGCAACTCATTTTCTTGGCGATAAGTATGTTTCTGATTCTAAAAGAATAATAATATGACATCAAGTCAGTTACTCAGATGAGAACCGGGAGACCGTGTTTGGCACGCGCCATGCGACGCTCCCGTGTGCGCGTTCCTCTTTTGTGCTCCACTGACTATAACTCACTATGTGAGCTGAAACTCACAGGGCGTCCTCTAAAAATGTGCTCAAAACGACCCTCTGGTGGTCAAAGATAGGGACTTCAGGCACTAGTAAGAGTAGCGTCAGTGCGCATACAAAAGCCTATCAGCACTTCCGATGGGACGTTTCAAAATACAAGCTCACCCGAAATAACGAGATACAAAAAAACACCGTAAACATGTATGAAACAAGTATTTAGACGTAACGTTTCTTCGTGGCACGGCCATACAACCAGCCCTGGGTTTTGACAGCAAATGTAATGTGGTTAAAAGTGAAAATGGCGATGTTAGCATCAATGCTCCCAAACGACACGTTTGTTTCCGCTCATGCTAACTCGATGCTAACCTCGTCCATCTCGCTCACTTTAAACGTGTCGAACCACGGCTGGTTGTATGATTGTGCCATGAAGGAATGTTACGTCTAAATAGTTGTTTCCTACATTTTTTCGGTCGTTGTTTGTATCTAGTTATTTTGGGTGAGCTTGCATTTTGAAACGTCCCACCGGAAGCGCTGATAGGCTTTTACATGCGCATTAACGCTACTTTTACTAGTGCCTGAAGTTCTTGTCTTTAACCACCAGAGGGTCGTTCTGAGCACGTTTGAAAAGAGCCCCCTTGTGAGTTTCAGCTCACATGGTGTGTCATATGTAAGGGTGGAAGTTTTGCATTGCACTGAATGAAGTCCCTCTTCACCTGCGTTTTATATTTTATTTTATAATTATAATGAAATGAAATATATTCTAGACATACACAGAGATAAAAACACTGACATCTGAAGCAGCAATAACGTCTGGCTGATTGTTATAATGTTGCTTGCTCAGTTTTTGCATTTTTTAAATTATTATTTGAGCAGAGATGGATTTTTTTTTCCATCTCATACAAACTTCTTCTTCCACCTGTATTTTAATTAACCAATCCTCCGTCCATGTGCCCTTTTTTGTAAAATCACCCAAACTAACGTGGTGGCTTCCAGATGTGCAGGAGAAACCGTTAGTGATACAAATGCAGGCTGCAGACAGTGGTGAGGCTGAGATGGCGCCACAGAGTCCAGGAGGTATTTCAGAGAATGGATTTATTAACTTAAAAAAAAATAAACCCCTCGTTTCCTCCCTTGAATTGATTGTGTCACTCCTTCCTGGTGGCCCCTCACAGACATTCCGATTGGACGCTCGTCTTTTTTCTTCCTGGTCTCTTTCCTCCGCATGGTCCTTGTTCTCCAGCTCCTCCTCAGTGAATGGCACCTGTGCAGAAAAAATAATTACAGTAAATTATAATAATAAAGTAATAGTATGCTAAATATACATGTTATAGATAGTATGTGTATATATATATATACATTTATATATATATATTTATAAATATATATAGTATAAGAGAATATCCTAATGCAAAGAATGAAGTGGTAGTCATACTCTTTATTTAAAAAGAAAGATATCTGCTGTAATATATGAAACAATAAGTATTTTTCTTTTGGTTGCGCATGAATCCGAAAACTACTTTTCGGATTCAAATGCTTTGCAAACTATTGAGTTTCAATATTAATATTCATCCACTGCATAGATCCTACGACACTCTTCTTGTCCTGACTGCTGCCTGTCCCCCGTGTCCTGAGTGCTCTGTTTTTTTTTATTTCCTGAATGATGAAATGTGAGCCTGTTCAGACATGTCGTGATCCAGACAAATATATATATATTTTTATTTTTCCCATGTTTTTTCTCGGCTCCTTTTAGCACCTCAGGCTTCATGCAGATCATTTTTGCTTTTCCTCAAATACATCAATTTCAGGGCCTTTAAAATGATCAACTCTTTCTAAACAATGCCATGCATTTGTCCTGAAACTGTGAGTTTGTGTCTCAGGGCAGAAGCTCCTTCACTTTTAACCCTGCTCTCCAGCTGTTGTCCTGTCAATAACCCCGATCAGTTCTCTCCTCTGTATTGATCCACCTTAAAAGTCCTGTTTCTCTCCCTTCAGTCGGTTTGCACCAGCCCTCCTCTCCTCCTCTCCTCCACCATCCCTCCATCCCTCCCGCCACGAGCACCCTTCCACCTCTCATCCGTCCTTCTCTCTCTGGTCCGCCCGCAGTGGAGTCCGGCCCCTGCGTCCCGGCGGCTCCTCTCCTGCAGCTGGAGAAATGCTGCACCAGGAACAACAGCGCCACCTTGGCCTGGAGGGTGACGGTGCCCCCGGCCAGCCCCATCGAGGGCTACATCCTGGAGCTGGACGACGGCAACGGAGGCCAGTACAGGGTCGGTACACCCGCACACACACACGCACACACGCACACACACAAGCACACACACACAGTATTTCTAGTGAGAGACTTGACCTCCACCTATTATATGACCCATTACTCATACTTGACTGTGTGTCTAGAGTTTGGAGACTTAAAGCAGCCTGTACTTAACCTGCACGTGTAATGATGCTGAAACGCGTGTGTGCGTGTGTGCCTGTCAGGAGGTGTATGTGGGGAAGGAGACCGTGTGTACGGTGGACGGCCTCCATTTCAATAGCTCCTACAACGCCAGGGTGAAAGCCTACAACGCCATCGGTGTGGGGTCCTACAGCAAGATGGTTGTCCTCAGGACCTCTGATGGTAGGTTGTGTGAAGCTGGGACACACACACACACACACACACTTGTTCCTTTTGTTCTACGCATGAGGACTAGAGGAGAAACAGTGCTTTGCGTTCTAGGGCCAGAGGCGGGTGGAGGGAAAGGGGAAAATGGAGGGGGAGACAGGAAAGAAAACAAAGGGAAGGTGGAAAAGAGGAAGGCATGGAATTCAAATGTAAGGGAAAGGATGCACAAGAGCCACAAGGAACACAAACACACACACACACACACAGAAAACAATGGAGCCTTCGAGTCTGTTTTCTAACTCTTCATCCCGCTCGTCCTCCTGTTAGCTTCTCCCTCCTCTTCCTCCCTCCCTCCTTTATTATTATTATTATTGTTATTATTATTGTTATTATTATTGTTATTATTATTATTACCTCCACCTATTATATGACCCATTACTCATACTTGACTGTGTGTCTAGAGTTTGGAGACTTAAAGCAGCCTGTACTTAACCTGCACGTGTAATGATGCTGAAACGCGTGTGTGCGTGTGTGCCTGTCAGGAGGTGTATGTGGGGAAGGAGACCGTGTGTACGGTGGACGGCCTCCATTTCAATAGCTCCTACAACGCCAGGGTGAAAGCCTACAACGCCATCGGTGTGGGGTCCTACAGCAAGATGGTTGTCCTCAGGACCTCTGATGGTAGGTTGTGTGTGTGTGTGTGTGTGTGTGTCTGTGTGTCCCAGCTTCACACACACTTGTTCCTTTTGTTCTACGCATGAGGACTAGAGGAGAAACAGTGCTTCGCATTCTAGGGCAAGAGGCGTTTTTTAATGCTAGCCATTTTTAATGAACTGTCCATGATGCGAGTCCACGTTGAACTCTGTGTGTTTGGCCCTCAGTGGCCTGGTTCACCTTTGACCCCTCCTCGGCCCACCGGGACATGGTGCTGACCAATGAGAACCAGACGGTGTCCTGTAACAGCTACGATGACCGAGTGGTGCTGGGCACGGCTGCTTTCTCCAAGGTAGAGGCTCACACACACACACACACATATATTGATAATATATTTCAAATCACGTTTAATGTTCATTTAATTGCTTTCGTTTGTTGATGTCCATTCAATCGTATGTGTCAGTCAGATTTATGACACTTTTTCTACTTGCCAGGGCATCCACTACTGGGAGATCAGCATCGATCGCTATGACAACCACCCGGACCCGGCCTTCGGCGTGGCGCGCATCAACACCACCAAGGACATGATGCTGGGGAAGGACGACAAGGCCTGGGCCATGTACGTGGACAACAACCGCTCCTGGTT
Source organism: Colistium nudipinnis (assembly GCA_016785305.1). Lineage (NCBI taxonomy): Eukaryota > Metazoa > Chordata > Actinopteri > Pleuronectiformes > Rhombosoleidae > Colistium > Colistium nudipinnis. The sequence continues at coordinate 178,779 of JAFBJU010000234.1, read as the reverse complement.
CATGCACAACAACTCGCACACCAACAGGTACGATCACACCAGCTGATGATTTAGAACATTTCCAAAATAATAATAATTAGGTATCAGTGGTGTGTCATGCAACGCCATATTTACACGACCACCCAGGAATTATTCCGATTTTGGTGATATTCTCCAAAAATACACATTGTCGTGTTTCAGCTTGTAAACTCTTGCCTTGTTTTAATTGAATTGCATTGAATTTGATTTATTTTGTATTAGTAGTTTTTCTTCATCCTTTGAACGGATTCAACATCAACACAAAAAGTGTGTGTGTCAATAAAAACAGCAGGAGACAGACGGTTTGTAAATTGCCGCATGAAATCTCTCACATCTAAAAGACACAGCCACAAAAACACACACATGCACACACGCTGGATGACAGAAGGACCCCCGGGGGCCTCACACCATACCAACTAACAAACACACCAGGGAGCAGCAGCAGAAGAAGAAGAAGAAGAAGACCGCAGGCTGCCAGAGACATGAAAACATCTCTCTGCTCCATCTCTGTGTCACGCGGAAGATATCCAACCCTCATTAAACATTTATTTACAGATTTTTATTTTCTTTTTTTCTTACTCTTGGTGAGAGAAAAGTCGACTTTTCCCAGGAAAACTCCAAATCTGACTTCATTTGCCTCCAAACAAGTCATTTGTAAGAGGAGGCCATTCTATTCACCACAAATCTGTCCGCGTGCGTGCGCAGGGCGGAGGGAGGCATCACCAAGGGCTCGACGGTGGGCGTCCTGCTGGATCTGAACCAACACACTCTGACCTTCTTCGTCAACAAGCAGCAGCACGGACCCACGGCCTTCGCCAACCTGGACGGCGTCTTCGTTCCTGCGGTCAGCCTCAACAGGAACGTACAGGTGTGTGCGCGCGCGCCTTGGTGTGCGCCCATGCGGCAGTACAACTCAAAGTGCACATGTGCAACATTGCCATAAGGGCATTCTTATTTTTTTTAGAATCTCATCAGCAGAATAGTATTTTACATTTTTATCCATTTTATAGATTTTTTTAAAAAATATTTAAAAGTTAACTTAAATAACCGATCCAGATGTTGATGGCCAATTAGTTAGTTGTAGATAATCTATTTGCTTCTTCACTGTGGAGGTGAGGAGCTCTCCAGGTAGCTTTTTTATTTTCCGTCACTTTCGGTCCTTTTTCTTTTTACGTTTACAACCTTTATTATTATTATTATTATTATTATTATTATTATTATTATTATTATTATTATTATTAATTATTATTATTATTATTATTATTATTATTATTATTATTATTATTATTATTATTATTATTATTATTATTATTATTATTATTATTATTATTATTATTATTATTATTATTATTATTATTATTATTATTATTATTATTATTATTATTATTATTATTATTGATAATATTATTTTTTTTAGGGTGAAAAGTATTTTATTTATTTTTTATTCTGCAGAAGTACAATGCACACAATGCAAAGCTGCATCCTTTCAACAAAAAAAAAAGACATTATTTAAACATAAAAAAAAAAAAAATGCTTATAAAATATAATTTATAAAAACGTTTTTTTTGCAGGTGACCTTACTGACTGGCCTGGAGTTGCCAAAGAATACCAAACCGTAGGTTCACTCCGAGCGTCCTCTACATGCAGAGGTACCAAACGTGGATCTTTTTCTTTTTTTTTTTTTTTTTTTTTAATTTCCAGATTTGGATTTACGGCTCGAGCTGAAACCCGTTTGGGTCAAAGGAATGAAATTGACTTATTATTGGCTGCAAATAGAACATTTAAAGCTTGTGCACGCACACACTGGATTTACTGTGGATTCGTCCCCTCGTGTTTCCTGCCCCGGTCAAGACGTCAACACTGTGCAGTAAAAAAAAAAAGTCATTTTATACTGAGAATCCTGAGAAAGCGGTGGAAAAATGTACAACCATAAAGTTACAACCCCGCCGCTTGTGAAGAAAAAAAAAGTTGGGCTTCACTTTCCATTTCATTTCTCGGTATATGAAACATCTACAGAGCTTGGAAGGGACCATTTAAAAGCTTATTTTTATTATTATTTATTATTATTTTATTTTTCATTCATTCAATTGACCTTTATGAAATGCACAGGAGTTAAAACTATTATTTGGATGATTAACGTTGCATGTTAAAATATGCAAACACGCCAATAACGTTTGGTCGAAATGAAAGAGGGATCAAAGCGTGTCCATGGAAACTTGACCCTGTTTTATGATTTAAGGCTGTTATGGCTTCCCTTCAATGGAAATGTTGTTTTTGCAGCAAATTTTTCCCGTAAAATGCGCGTGGCCCTTTTTTTTTTTATCTTGGAAATTAAATTGTGCATTAGTTGGCAGTGACAAGACCATCAGGGAGGTTAAAGGTTAAAATATATCCATCGTTTTTAAGTTTTTAAGTTCACAGTTTTGATTTCCAAAAAGGGTGAAGTTATTTTACATACAATTTGCACCTATTTTTATTTTTTTCTGATTTGGGCCTGAAGGAACCTTCCCCTGCAGCCACTTCCAGGCTCTTTACACACAATGCATTGTTTTCACCCTAGAGGGATGAAGATCAAAAAACTGAACTATGAAATGGAATTTTATTTTGGTGTGTGTGTGCGTGGGTGGGTGAGAGAGAGAGATTTTTTGTTTTTTTTCTTCCGTCGGGGCCTATAGCCTCTATAATGCATCAGTGGCGGTTGTCTGATGGTAATTTCCTTCTGAGCTCATCTCCGAGTCTCTCTGTCGACAGTGGATGTGCAATTGATGTTGAAAAGTCACATCAGGCTAAGCCACATTTGCGGCTACACGTGTCATCAGGGATCAAGGATGCAGCGGCGTGTAAAGCTTCAAAATCCAACCAAGCCACTGTGACTAACAACACACACTGATTTCACACACACACACACACACACACGTGTCCCCCTGTACATTTTTATGACTTATCGGAATGCAGCAGAGAATGGAAGAAAGGTGTCCTTTTTTTTTTTCTCTCATTTTAAGATATTTAATCTTGGATTTTATTACACTATTGAATTATTTATGTCCCACTATCATTTGGAAAGTGCGTGTGTGTGCATGAGACACAGAAGAGTCATTACAATTGTATATAGATTAAAAAAAAAAGGCTTGTGTGTGTGTGTGTGTGTGTGTGGCGGAGACCCATGAAGTGTAAATAACGATAATGTGAAATGATGTGTAATTTGACGCATGGATTGAGCATCAACCGAGTTTACAACATATCTGAAGCTGTAATGTAAATTGTGAATTATGAGTCATTATGTCTCAATTGCATTGAGGGACGTTAAAACCAACCGCTGTGACATGGCGCCCTCTGCTGTCCAGTGGTGGCAACTACCGGATTTTGTTACATGTCGTATTATAACATTCTTAATATTTAAACATTTAGTCAGGCACATAAAATAGCAGGATTATTATTATTACGAGGCTTATTATCTTATCAACCCCTTTATTTTCGGTAGAAGGAAATACAATTTAAATATATCAAATGAAGAGACAGAAATACAGTATGACAGAGAGAGGTCTATTTTCAACACAAATATTTTAAAAATAATTTATTATTATTAGGTATATTATTAGTGGACTTCCAGAGTAGAAAACTTGGGATATCAGTAAACCTTGTGATTTGTGTGATTTTTATATTTTTTTAATTTTAAGATTCAGTTCTTACACTTAAAAGATTAGAATCAGTTTCTCCTGACAGATAAAAAAAATAAAATAAAATCAATATATTTTTGGTGCCAGACTTCCAGTTTCCACCAAAGGGCTACACTCGCATCACCATGCGAGGCTTTCTGGCTGTTGAGCCTTTTTTTTTTTTTTTTTTTTCCTCTCACCCGACCTCAAGGGCTACACTCGCATCACCATGCGAGGCTTTCTGGCTGTTGAGCCTTTTTTTGTTGTTTTTTTTTCCTCTCACCGACCTCCCACCTCCACCAGAGGAGAAAGCAGCCCTCGGGTTGACTTCACTGTCACCAGAAATAGATTTTTTAGACCCTCAAGCAGTGTGAGCCTTCTATCACGTCATAATCTGGGCAATTATTATTTTATTATTCCATCTATTGCAAATCCAGATTTTTTTTGTGTGGGGGGGGGTTATACATGTCTGCAGGGTGTGCTGATGTCACAAATGGCTCACGGATAAGGAAGTGTGTATTTATCATGTATTTTTCATTTTTTTCTCCGCTCTAAAATGTATTATCATGAAAAGCCTTTAAGTTAAACAGTTCAAACTCCAAAATCTACAATGATTCACACTGTTGTCACTTTGGTCTCAATGTAGTATTGTACGGCATGTCCCTTTCTCCCACACGTACCCGCCTAACCATGAATGTGACATATTTTATTCTTTTCATTTCAACATGTGATATGTTATTTATCTCAACAGCAAATGAACAAAAATCTATCTATTCTAAAGTCTGTAGATATATTTAATTACATATTTATTTTCTTTTTATAACAGTTGAATGGCTACTGGTTATATATGTATACATTGTCAAATGATTGATTGCCAAAGGTTGTGGGTTAAAAAAAAAAAGGTTTGCTTACAGCTTGAAACAAACGTCTGTGTGTGTGTGTGTGTGTGTGTGTGCTGCAGATATTTCCTCACACGCTTCTTGATGAAATATATAAAAAAAAACACAAAAAGCAGCTTCATGGAAACAGAGTGAGGATTTGTGACCTCACCCAGACACACAAGTCCCGCCCCCCCCCCCCCC
>JAFBJU010000234.1:116250-166412 GCA_016785305.1 Colistium nudipinnis | reverse complement strand
GTGTGTGTGTGTGTGTGTGTGTGTGTGTGTGTGTGTGTGTGTGTGTGTGTGTGTCAGGTGGTGTGCAGGTTCCTGTGTCAAGGCGCCACCGCGACGCTGACAGAGAAACAGTTTGTTCCGGCCGTCCGCACGTTCGTCATCAAACATCTCCAAACAGGTTCCTGAAAGCTTCTGGTTTTCTTAACTTTGATTTGAATGCTGTTTATTATCTGTTGTTATTTCCACTCACTGTGTGTGTGTGTGTGTGTGTGTGTCCATCCGTGTGTGTGTTGTGTTATCCAGGTAGACTAAGATACTCTGAGGTGTTGTCGTCCGACCTCCAGAAAAACGCTCTGGCAGCTCTGCAAAGACTCGGAGCCGTGCAGAAACTCAAAGGGTGCGCTTGGTTTTGATTTTCCTTTGTCTCCGGGGTTAATTTGATTTTCTTTAGCAACAACCAAGCATGACAATATATATTCAACATGTCAACGGGGAAAACATCCTCTGGAAATGAGCACTACTCGTAAATCATTTTATCAGTTTAATCTTATATTTTATTTTTACCTTCAGTGTTTTAATTACATATAAAACTGGACTTTTCCAATTGAAATACTCCATTAATTTCATGTTTATGTCAACAAATCATTTTATTTTTGATATTTTTCCCCCCAGAGCGAAGCAGGGAACACTAAAGGTCAACAAGGTCATGGTGAACTCGTTGGAGGACACTTTAGGTAAGACACACGCACAGGAACAAACCTCTTTGAATCTCCTCAGGTCTTTTTTTTATTTTAGTTTTTTAAACATCTTAAATTTCTCTGGTCGTCCAGGAGGAAAACTCCCAACTCCGAAAACCGCCGTCGCTCGCCTTTAACTCCACGACTTCACGCTCCGCTACGAATCGCTGCAGATTTTCACCGAAACAGAGCAAAGTGCTTTCTATGAGAGAGGTGGGGGAAGCCATCTTTATTTTATTTTTTTCTCTCTCTCTTTAACCCCTCTATCCTCACCTCTCTTCCTTTTTTTTCAAAAAGACTCTATTCTATTAAAAATCTTTTTTTATACATATATATTAAAAAACAGATGATGAGAAAGGCCTTGGAGGGCGTTTATTGTGAAAAACCAACCAGCCTCTGCATTTATTTGAAAATGTCACTTTCAGGATTGTGGCCATTTCCCATGAATCCATCGGCGTGGCTTCTATTCATGCCATTGTCTACTTTAGTATTTTTTATTTTATTTATGAATTGCTTTTTTGCTTTCCTTTTTTATTTTAAGCACTTGAATGAATTTATTCATGCAGTGTGGTGTGGGACTGTACCTAAGGTGCTAACATGGGTGCATAACTAACCATTTTTTTTTTTTTTTTTGCACAGTTTTAAAAAAAAGTTTTTTTTTATATTTATATATTTTGAGTTGAGTCAATAACAAAGGGCGTCCTTCGGAAATAGCTCGGCCGCGGTCACACGGTACAGCCCATGCTATACTGTAGGTCACAGGGGTGTCGCACAATTTGCCAAACTCCAGATGAAATTGTGCGTCAGCGACACCAAAGCAAAACATGTTTTTGTTCCTTGTTTTTTCCTCATGTTCTCCAGTGTCTTACTAGTCACTGCGTTTTTTTGTTTTGTTTTTTAAAGTCACAATAAATGTAAAACGTTTCTACCAGGGACAAAATCAATGAAAGCAAGAGCAGGAAGTGCAACACAACATAAAATGTGAGTGAAGCAGAAGAATAACGCGTCAGGACTTTAGGTTTTACAGCTACTAAGCCAAAATGAGATTTTTTTTTTTTTTTTACGATGTAGGATTAATCTACTTATCCGATGCATTATTCAGAAGTGTGGATTTTTTTTTTTCACATGTACGTTTTTAAATTAAAACCAGAGCAGAAGCTATTTATCAGGTTTCTAAGCAGCAGGGAAATCCTGTCACCTTGAAATCTTCAGTTCAACATACCCAGGATTCCTTTTCATCATCAGGCTCAGAACAGGAAAGTTCTAATGTTTAAGTCGATCGAGTGGTCAAAAGAGGACAACGTCCACGTTTAATGTGTTTTACTGCCAAAGCTGAGTGAAAAGAAGTGATTATTATTTGTAATCAGGAGACGAATTGAACAATTTTTGCTTTGTTTCTGTTTTTGGTTTTTTTATGTCGCGTGTTATTTTTGAGCTGTACTGATGGGGAAAAAAAAAAGTTCAACTTTTGTCCAAGTTTAACAATCTTTGTTCAACTTAAATTAAACGCTACTATTTAATGATATTGAATCTTATTATATATAGTCAATACTAAATAATATTTATTTAGTCAGATTAACTCCCAGAGTTTGTCAGAAGCGTGGAACAAAGTACCCATTAAAATATTAATTGATCGGCACATTTTCACTCTTGAACAATTTTCTATTGATCTGATTGGTCCGTATTTGAGCCGTTTACAGGTTGTTATTTCTTGAATTAAACTGTTGCAGAGCAGGTTTAGTGGTTCAGTGTAAATGAGTAAAGTACCAGCAATTTGTTTCCTCCCATGTTGGAGAAATTACTGTTTAAATATTGCCAAATTGGGACGTAGTAGCTTCACACACAAATCTTATACAAACTTTGTATATTAAAAAGAGACAAACTCTTCTATTATATACTTTCCCTCCAAAATGATAAATTGACACATATTTATAAAAAAAATATATATATTTTGTTGCCAAATTTCCCAGATATTAGCTTCTATATTTTTTTGTGCAGCTCTACTGTATTTGTGGTTCCTTTTTCAGTTTTTATATGGTGTTTCAATGTTTGACACTCTTCTGCGTCTGTGTGGTGCATTCATGCATAAGAACTGTAATGTGTGTGTAAGTGTGTGTGTGTGTGGGTGAGGGGTTTTGTGCACTGAATGTAGAGGCTAATTAATTGATTACAAGAGCTTGTGGTTAATAAAAAAGGGTTTTGAAATACAAATCACAGCCCAGATTGAGTCGTTGGTGTTTTTAACAGTGAATACGACATGTGTGTATATATATATATATATATTTTAAACCTTTTTTGTGTCAAGCATTTGCATAGAGCTCAGTATCTGGCACGTTGGCAGCATCGCTACATGGCTTCTTCCTCTAGGTGTCAGACGTGTCTCTCTGTGTACACACACACACACACACACACACACGCACGCACACGCACACACACACACTATCACAGCAGCATTTTTCATCATGTTTTGTGGCTCTGCTGCTGAGTAAGGGTCTGCTGCCAGCAAATCCGCCACTTTCCATCCATATTGCCCTTTCTCTCACTCTCACTCAGTCCCTGACAAATAATAGGTTCATCTAAAGTTGCCACACCAAATAGCTTACACACACACACACACACACACACGCACACACTCACCCACCCAACTCCATCCATCCATCCATCCACCTATTCCCTTCTCTCTCTCTCCATCCATTCCCGTCTCCCTGGTGGGGGAGTATAATAGTGTGCGCTGCAGCCATATCAGCACTTTATCTGCGACATTATAAATACGCACACACACAAACACACACACACACACACAGGAGGGCACCACGCTTAAGAAAACGGTTTCTGACCTGTGGCAGCCTCTGGGACGCACAGTGTGGTTCTGTGACCCGAGGTGCAGGAGGGCTCGGCTTTGTTTGGTTCTGTGTTAGTTGTGTGTTTGTTCTTATGAGGGCATTATTTGTGCATGTGTAACGTTGGGCCTGTTGTTGAGCACCCAGAGGCGTTTGGTGTGTGTGTGTGTGTGTGTGTGCAGGGGGATTGATTGAGAGAGAAGGCTGTATAATGTTTCAGCAGCTAACCTTCAGTAATGGAGCGATGATGGATTCTGTGGAGACTGACCCGTCTGAGGAAAAAAAAAAAAAGGTGCACGAGATCCGAGTGTGTGTGTGTGTGTGTGTGTGCACGTGACGATTTCAGAGCTGCAGCATTTTTAGGATTCTCGTGGCAAAAAAAATCTCTGCTCTTAAGTATTCTCGCCTCCAACCGCTCTCCATCGGCAACTTCGAGAAGAAAAGAGAGTTAAAAAGAAAACGTTTTTTTTTCAAGCCGCAGGAAGTGGAATCAGATTTTCCAGCAGTAAATTACACTTTAACGCCTTTTTAAGAAACATCCCAAAGGAGAATATTGAAAGGATTATTATTTTTTTATTTAAATCCCTGCCTGTTTCACCACCGGTCACGCAAGTCCTCATCTCATTGATCCCCACTAGTTATTTCATGTTAGGTAACGACAGGGCCCAAATGAAAAATATTTCATAAAATTATTATTATTATTATTGTTATTATTGTTATTATTATTATTATTATTATTATTATTATTATTATTATTATTATTATTATTATTATTATTATTATTATTATTAGCTGGAAGAGTGCTGCAGTTTTTTTTAACTTTACTAAGTAAAAAAAGTGATGTTATGTGGAGAGTGGAATGTGTCTGAGAACATTTTCTCAAGTACTGCAACAATTTAAAGTACTTGAGTGTTTCCATTTCATGATACTTTATACTTCTACTATGCATTTTTTTTACTCTTAATGCTAATTTATAATGGGATTTTAGGAAAAAAAACATAAAAAACAGTTTTTACTTCACACATTAAAATGATTAGCAGTATTAATATACATCGGATTACAGCATCTGCGGTTTAACGTGTTGTGTTTGCATATTTAATATATATGCAGCGTTCGCCATTCCGTGTCATATTAACTATATAAACTGAGAACAAACGCAGAGCCAGGTTATTATTGCACTATTTGTTTTCACCAATTATAGTTGATGCATTCCCCCAGTTGTTGTAGTTTTTTTTTCTTCCTATAATGCATTCAACATAAGCTCTTGTGAGATGAGCGATTAGGACTTGAATGAAAAGATTTGCATTTTTAACTATATTTGCATAATACCGACACGCATGGATCTAATATACCCGACCTAATGTCTGCAATTAGCCAGATTATCATTTCCCATACTCAGGCACGATGCTCATACATGAGTGTGTCAGTATACAGCACATGGACATTCGAGCACACACACACACACACAATATATATATATAAAACTATGATTCTCGGTCTTGGGGGGGATTTCATGAGCTGCCCGTTCTTGACAAGAAGATAAATAATAAAGCTTTGATGGATGCTGCTGTGAAGTGAAAGCTCAACCAAGATTTAATCAAATCCAATAGAATCTAAATGAAGTGGTATGAATGTGTTAGTGTGTTTGTGTGTGCATGCGTTTGTAGTGGCACTTCCTTTGTAGATCAAAGTTTGTGTGAATGGACAGGTGGAGTAAACACCGCTGACGGCTGTCTGTCTGCTTCCTCAAATCATTTTACTATTCAACAGTCGTGTGTTTACACCACAGGTGTATACGCAATGAATGAAAAAGAATCAAATCCAAGCGTTAAATATTCAGCGTCCTTGTTGCAGGTTTCCTTTTTTTTTATTAAAAAAAAGTAGACATTTTGAAGTACTGTGCTGTCATTTTCACATTTAGATTTTTTGGCAATAAACCTACTTTATCAAGACTGGAACTGGAAGACCTTTGATGCATACAATATATATTGAATAATATCATCTCCATGTTTCCGTTTATGTGCACAGATTTGTATATTTGCAGTTTTGGTGCCAAACTAAGTCGAGGGGTTTATAATTAAACAGGACTTATGGGGTATTACATATTCTGATATTAATTTGATTTTATATATTGTTGACGGTATATTAGTGTGGTCAATTTAGTAAAAAAAAAAAAAAAAAAAAGAATTTAGGCTGTAAACAGTGAGCCAGAAGAAGCCAGTTGAACTTGTGCCGTCCTCCATGGGGCCTTAAAGATGGTGGAAGGTAAATCTGGATCTAATTAAAATGACAGGATGGGTAAATGTCCCCTCTCTTTCTCTCTCGCACTCTCTCTCCTTTCACTGTGACTGCTCTCCAGGGCCAAAATAACTTTCATAATTAGGACTGAATTGATCGTTGACTGTGAAGGCTGCGAGGAGGACAGGGCAGACAATGTACTCAACAGTCTTTCTTTTTTTCGTTTTTTTTTTTCTCAGAATGGAGAGCCACACAAAGGGAGGGAGGAATAATATGAAAGACTTGGCGATGGAAGAAAGTTCCTATTTTGACATAGCAGAAACGGGGTATTTTTTGTCATTTTTCTATTTTAGGATATTTTGTGGAGTTTAAAATGTGTAATTATTTTAAGGTAAAATATGTTTTAATTCATTCTAAGGGCTTCTCGGATGGCAAGGTGACTCGTTTGGTTGAATGGTTCAACATGTGGGTGAAAACAAAAACAAAAAAATCCTTCAAGTGATTGTGACGTTTTTTTAATTAACTGGGGCCAGATATTTGCTTCAGGACTTAATGGAATTCAAAATCAGAGTTAAAAGAGAGTGGATATTGGATTTTTCATCAGGTAGACCAGAACAATATCTCAAATGAATAAATAATCGTCTGTAACAGTTGGAAATGTGTCATTGAATCATCAGGTATCGCAAACTGAGATCTTGGCTTCTGAAACGGCAGATGACACCAGCGGTTTTGCAAGAATCCAGCAGAAATGAAAAAACGATCATTTTTGATGAGAAAACAATCGAGATTACAGTTGTAATGTGAAGGGGTTCATAGAAACAGCGCAGCACTTTAATTGACACATTCCTGCTGAATTTGTGTAAGATGACACCCAGCAGAGTTCCTGTGAACATATGTCAGAAGCCCTGATTGGATTTTTCGACAAACTGTAATAATTTATTGTTATTATAATTTTTTTTTCTCCCTCCCATCACGAGCTCCCCTCTCCAGAGGAGCTTCACAGTTATTAATGACGAGAACAGACACTTTTAATTATTCAAGCCAATCAGCACGTTTCTACCAACTTTAACATTTCCAATATATGTAATAGTAACAGGAATAGTTTTCATTTGTCGGGAATACTTAATCGACATTACTTGGGTCCAAATGATGAGTTTAGGTGAGTTTTTTTAGGTTCATGTTGGCAGCTGTGTCTGTGTGTGTGTGTGTTTTTTTTTTAATTCAAGTCTAATTTTAATTGTCTGCCAGCTCCTGCTCGCAATGTCGAGCGCAGTGTGGAATCATCTCATCTAATGAATTCATTCAACTGATTTTGATTTTGAATTCACTTTTATAAACTGGGATATGTTGCTTTAAACAACATATGGTCATTAAAAATTAAAAGTATTTGGGGGAAAAACGGGAAAAACACTTGAATATAAAATATTGGATATTAATATTGGTTGGAGTTTTTGACAGTTTGAACTTTGACCCTGTTGCCGCCCACCCTGTGATTTGAGTTTTTTTTTCTTTTTCGTCTCTGGTGTTTACCTCTTCTAACATCATTTATATGACATTATTTATTCTGGCTATTTTTTTTTATATTGTGCTCCTCTCTTTCATGGTGGCAGCAGGTCAGGGACTCGGACTCATTGACCCGCTCATAATTGTCATCACCATAATCATCATGACATCATTGGTGCCATCCAAAACAGAAAAATGACGACCCAGCAAGTGTTGCCGCCGTGGGATTAAGGGTACAGGTAGTTTACGACACCCCCCCGCGCACACCCGCACACACACGCACACACTCTCTCTCGCACATCCTCACCCCTGCAGCCGTGTCTGAGCAGCCTGTGGTGTAGCGTGGAGGAGGAGGAGGAGTTAATGTGATCTGGGGCCGAGTAACAGACAGTTGAAGAAACGGAGAGACGCTAAAACAGAGAGGAGGATGAGAGAGATGGAAAGCAATCAGTGTGACGAGGAGCCAGGCCGAGGCCGACACTCTGTCACACGGCCTAATGCCGCCTCACTTCAAGTCCCTCTTAGAGACGTCAGATCACACAGGCAGATTTGCCCGTGGAGGATTTGATGGCGGGGGAGGGGGGGGGGGGGGGGGTTTTGGGGGGGGGGGGGGGGGGGGGGGGGGAGCGCCCCGCCGGGGCTGCTGGGAAATTACATTTGCTGCCTGCTACAAGATCCCGATAAGAGCAGATTTGTTCTTTTAAGAAACGCAATGACGGGGCAAGGTTATCACAAAGCTGCCTGGGCCTCCCGACTGGAGAGGAGGATGAGAGGAGGAGGAGGAGGAAGAGGAGGAGAGGAGAGATGGCGATAGGAATAGAGGTGGAGGAGAAAGGAAAAGGACGAGGAGACGGAAAGGAGAGGTGGAGGAGAAGAAGAGAGGAGTATTTTCTGAGACGGGCGGAGGAAACCAGGAGAAACTCAAAAGCAAACTTTATTATGTCGAAAACGAGATGATGCTCGTCTCTGTCCGTCTTTTAGTCCGAAGATTCTTATCCAGCTGACAGTGGCTCCCATTATGGAGCACGTGAAGAAATAACTGGGTTATCAATTAGAGGAATACTCATTGAATTGAATTTCTCCCTGAAAAATGAACCAAACATGGATACATCAGAGAGAGAGAGAGAGAGAGAGAGAGAGAGAGAGGAGCATTCAAGTAAAAGTTGAGAGAGGGAGGTGTGGCGCTTTGAGCTCCGAGGGCTTATGGCTGTCAAAATCTTAATCTATGTGTCCTGACGTCGGGCTTAGAGGCGTCTGGATGTGGGACTGATGCCGCGTGGACAGTCTGTCTGTCACTGGACACTCTCAGGTGACACTTTATTCTGCTCAGATTCGTCTCCACGGCTACACAAGACTGTGTGTCTGTCAGTGGATAAGATGCCATTATTATAATTTTTTTTAATTCTGACAGTCGTCAAATATAAATCACTGCACTGCAATACATATTATGACAGAGAGGAGGAGGAGGAGGAGGAGGAGGAAGAGGAGGAGAGGAGAGATGGCGATAGGAATAGAGGTGGAGGAGAAAGGAAAAGGACGAGGAGACGGAAAGGAGAGGTGGAGGAGAAGAAGAGAGGAGTATTTTCTGAGACGGGCGGAGGAAACTCTGACAGTCAAATATAAATCACTGCACTGCAATACATATTATGACATAAATAAGAATATGGACCAAAAACTACATGTACATATAAAAAAATAAAAAAATCCAATGTTTATTGCAGGAAACGCGTAAAATTGAACATTACTATTTGTGGAAATGTGAAATAAATGCAAATTGGATGAATATTAGAAGAAAAATGGCGTTTCTCTTGGCAAATCCCCGAATCCGATAATAGTATGGTGCACATATGAACTAATTATGAATGTGCTTTTTTCCAGGCACTTCTGTATTATGCAACATATAGTAAAAAAAAACAACTTATGACTTGGATGTTGGTGTTTTAGATTTGTCTCTGTCTTTAAAAATCCCTGAGGCACACCTGACAGAGAGAGAAGGAGTGAAAGGTCGAGTGGTGCGAATTTCTCCACATCAGCAGGACAGCTCTGATGAAGTGTCCCGTCACAGTTTGTGTGTCACAGGTGTTTATGTCTGTGTGGGCATGTTTGATTTTTGTGTGTGTGTGTGTGTGTGTGTGTGTGTGTGTGTCTCTTGCCGGCTGTGATTTAGCGCCTGCAGGGGTAAATTAAATCATTTCTCAAGGCCTCTCCAATCACGCCTGTCATGCAGAGAGATAACGCTGCTGATGCAAACTCATCGTCACACCAGCAGAGCGGAGAGGAATGAACTGATCTGAGATAAAAAAATTCACTTTTTTCTCTTTTTTTTTTGATGTCTTTCAGATATTCTTGATATAATATTTAGAGGCAATTTTCAATGTCAACCAAAACATTTTCCATAGATGAAGAGTAATATAATGATTTGAATTTAAAAATATATATATTTAAAGGCCTTGCTTCTATAATTGTCTTTTATTATTAATTGTTAATTATTAAGAGTGCCAATCCTGAGTGGGGGGTAGAATTTTTTTTTTTTTTTTTTTTTTATGTTCGAAACTATAATTTGGGAAAATTATAATATTATATAAATATATGTATATAACGTGTGTTTTTTTTTTCCAGTCAGGGTGTTATGCGGATTTTGGGAAATTTGAAAGTTCTCCCCGTGTCCGGAATGGAAAGCACAGAGCAGACGGATGAGTGACGAATGAATGTGTTCACTGCTGCAGTAACACAACCACGCTGTTGTCGTCGTTGTTTCTTTTTGTTTTGAGATGCTGCAGAAGTGTCGACACTGTCTGCGGTGAGATGGATGGAGCCGCGTCGCTCTATAAATCAAGCGCCTATTAACCTGTGGCCGAGTGAATGTAAAGTCCCATCAGCCTCGGGGGAGCTGTGTATACTTAAAGGGTGCACATACACACACGTGTGTACACGTGTGTGCATGTCATGCAAATATGAGCAATTGGTTTTTGCAATGATAATCCACAATTTATTTCATTTGGGAAAGAAATCTAATGTGGATCCCAGTTATTCATGTTTTCATGTGGAATTTCAATTAATTGTAAGCTTTTATATGCAATACTTCAAATGCCAAATTTATAATATTAAATGAATGTGTATTCTTTATTTTCCAAACACAGACAGGCACCCTTTCTAAAATATTGCCGTGTTCACTGTAAAATCCACAAAATATTTGATCTGATTGTTCAAAGCAGTTTTGTTAAACACATACACACACGCGCGCACACACACACACTCCTTTCCACCTGCCAATATATCACAGCCCCTAGGTAGGAAGATTGATGGCATTAAATTGCTTCTATCCAGGTTTTTTTATCAGGATTTACAGGAGTTGCTGTACCTAGAGCCTTCCAGCACCACTCCCTTCTATAAGTCATGATTTTTCACCTCACACACAACACACGCACACACAGGTGCCACACAGTCGCACACGCACCAGCACGCATACGCACAAGCGTGTACCCACATGGACTTTAGGATGTGGCTGTAACAAGATGGATGACCTCCCTCCCGTCTGCTGCCAAAACGAACCTTCAACCACACACACACACACACACAAACACACCTACACACACTCACTCACACAAACACACTCCAATGGAGGAACACGTGTACATTTTGACTCCGTAATGGAAAATGTCAATCTCTGTGCATGACAGGCCGTGGAAAACACAGCGACTCCTTCCAACCTCCACCCATCGCTCTCATTATAGGAAAATGTCACCTCATTTCCTGAGAACACGCGGCCTGATTAATTTCTGAGGAGGTGAAGGAGAGGGAGAGAGAGATGGTGAGATGGAGAGAGAGAGAGAGAGAGAGAGAGAGAGAGAGAGAGAGAGAAGAACCCTCTGTCCTGGAAACTGTCCAAGGTGTTTCTGTGTTTTTGACCCCTGAGGTGGCTGCAGGTTCCTGCTCCCCACCAGTGGAATCACAGGGTCAATCCAAGCCAAGATTAAATATTAATATGTATTCCCAAAAAAAAAAAAAAAAAAAGTTCAGTTTGTGTATGGAGAGGATCCTCACAGTGAGAGGAGCAGTTCCACAGGAGATGGGCCTCAACTGGGTCCTTTCACTGCTTCACATGATGAGCCTCAAAGGGTTATTAAATGCTGAATGGAAGGACTTATTTAAAAAAAGAATAAAATAAAAAAAGAATAAAAAAAAACTCTCCAGGATACATGCTGTTGATTAATTAATTCAATTGAAAGTGTCTTAGTAACGTGTTGGGCCATAGTAACAATTCCAAAATAAATACATGCATAATAATAATAATAATAATAATAATAATAATAATAATAATAATAATAATAATAATAATAATAATAATAATAATAATAATAATAACAATTATTTTTTTATTTGTGTATATTTGCAACAGTTGATCAGACAACCATGAACCTGAACCAGGAACCTGTTTCTCCTCCTCCTCCTAATTACCACCAGCTCCCACAGTGTGTTCACTGCCAGGTGTTTTGCGTTAGCGTTCGTTAACGAGTTGACGAGTTCAACGCGGTGAGCTGCAGCTTCAGGTGAGCTTCTCGTTCTCGGCACATTTAATATTGATGATGTTAATATAGAGTATTTGTGTTTGAACGAGTGTGAAGATGTTTCGGAAGAGTTTTATGAAATATGTATTTTTTGCGATGAGGAAACTGAAAACTACCAGTGAGGGGCAGGAGAATGAAAAAAAAAAGAAAAATAAATAAATAAAAGACAATGTGAGACAAATGAGGTGGAGACAAACAGGAGAGGAGGCGACGAGTGTGTTTTACAGCTGCTAAATAATTAGAATCAGATACAACGCTCCCGGCCTGTCATAAACTGGATAATGCAAACAAATGGCCCTCAAATTGAAGAATGCAGGACAACAACACTAGAGACACACAAACCCACATAAACACACACACACACACACACACACACCCTGAGGCACACGCCAAGTTTGCGATCCAAATCCCACTGTGATGACAGTCCAATTCTTTTCAATTTAAACACCGATTAAATTTCCATGTTGTTGTGTTTTGTCGTCGCCCGTGATGCGTCTTTTTTGTGCGTGTGTGTGTGTGTGTTTGTGTTAACACAAATGAATATTGAATTTGCTGTGCCTGCCTGGTGGTGAATAACCAATATTTCAGGTGTTTTTCTCTCACACAGGATTCAGTGTAAATAATCCTGAATTTTACTTTGATGAACTGTGTCTTCGCTGCTTGGACCGATTTTAATGAGAATCATTTGCAGCTTCAATTCAGCAAATGACAGAGTGAAAGAAATTCGCAATCCCGCAGAAGTAAGAATGAACGTGTGAGAAATTTGAGTCGTTTTACACTCTGGTATCACGCTCCAAATATGAGATTGTTTTTTTTTTTATTATTATTCAGCTGTCCAGGGAGCACAGGCGACAAAATAAACTGAGATAAAATACAAATGGAAATAAATGAACAAAGGTTTCGGAACTTTTAACGTTCAATCTACATACACTTAATTTATAAGATATCTTTATATATAATATATAGTTTATGTTATTTCTATCATCTTGACGGAATTCTTCGACATTCCACAAAGTCACTCCACTTTCACCTGAATTTGAGCTTTTCCAAAACAATTAAATATAATGATCAGGTCTGGAAAAACGTCCGAGTCTCCGTGATGTTAGTCCAAAGTTGTTTTTTTTGCCCGTGTCTTTGTCTCTCTCACTCTCTTCATCAAGGGGATTACACAGTGTGCAGGTCATTTCATTTCCACTTATTAGACACACACACGCACACACACGGGTGGCAGATTGTTCCAGTGGTGTTGATTTGTTCTTCTTATTATAGAATTCAACTTCCTCTCCTCCTGATCCAAAACTCATTTCCTGACTCTTGGCCCCCCAGGAGCTCTGTGTACAAGTGTGTTGGTGTGTGTGTGTGTTTGTGTGTAATAGTAATATATATTTTTTCAACAACTGGTTAAATCAAATCCTCCATCTTTAGATACAAGGACACGGGAGTGCTCCAGTTGCAGATGTGCCGGACCGAGACCAACGCTTCTGAACCAGGAAGCAGCGTTTCCACGGTAACCGACATCACCATCATCATAAACCTTTCCTCAAATAGAAAACAAAGTAAGTGAAAACGTAGTCCTTGCATCAGGAAGCATCACATTCCCATTTAAAATCCTTCTGCCCATTTTCATCCACACACACACACATGCGCACACACACACAAAATGCCCCAATACCCTGTGACATCATCACGGGTGACTGCCCAATATGACAAATGTGGGGAGACAGCCTATAATGAGAGACACTGTTGTACGAGCGGAGAGAAGATGGACGAGAGAATGTGTTTGTTGGAGAGAGAGAGAGAGAGAGAGAGAGAAAAGTCCGAAAAAAATGACAGGCCGAGAAAGTCCCACGCAATTACGAGCGAAGGGCTCCTCCTAATGACTTTCTCTTTTCATCATCTTCTCCCCATGTGCTCATATCAAGCCTGTAACTCAGCAGAACTAATATCCAGACGAGTCGGGGAGAAGGTGAAGAGTCTTTCTGGGCCCCCCCGACTTCCAATTATAAGTCCGTTTGGTCACGGATATTTCAGGAAGCGAGACAGGGAAGGAGAGGGGGGGAGGGAGAGGGGGGGGGGGGGGGGGGGGGGGGGGGGGGGGGGCGGGCGAGATTTGAATGTTTGGATATTCAGCGAGTTCATTCCTGTCTCCATCGTGGCTTTGCCGCCAATCAATTTCCCCATCGCATAACCTTGCCAACTGTTTAGGGTCACGGCGAGTCAATGAGTGCTCCTTCGTAAAAAAAAATAAATAAAAAAATAAAAAATAAAATAACTGAATAATTATCCAAAGTCTGAGAGTGGCAGAGATTGAGGTTTGGCTTTGATTTATTCATGCGTTTGTTATTTTATTGAGGCGGGCGCCGCCGCATAATAGAGCCGTAACCAATGAGATGGATGCTGACGGCTTAAAATAAATAAAGAGAGAGAGTGAGGGATGAAAGGGAAGAGGAGAGGCCGCCTGTCAGGACTGATGGAGTCCGATGGAATGATGGGAGTGGATGGATGTTCTGTTCCCCGTCTGTGCCTCCGACACCACGTGAGTCACCAGGGCTCCAACATCCACTCGGCTCCTCTCATGTTTCGTTGGGTTTTTATCTTTCATCTCCATGTCAGATAATAACCTGAAATCTATCAAGAAATAAGATTTAAAAAAAATATATATATATACTAAATATATGTATATATAATAAATAGAAATAAATATTCACACAGTGGCAAAATGAAAGAAAGTGAATGCAAAAAGCATCAAATTTAATCATTTTTTATTTTATTTTTTTTTATGATTCTTGTGTCGTTTATACTTCACTTAATAATGCCATGAATTTTTATTGAATTGATCTAACCAGTCGGCATATGAGCTGTATCCATATTTTTTACCCTACAGGGAAACTGGTCGTCATTTTTAACGTCTCTCTGGGGATTTGACAATTTACGTCGCCTGAGAGCTGTCTGTGCCTTTTCTTTTTTTTTTTCTGTCAGATGTATTTTTTTTTATTCACGTGTCTCGGCGCTGACATCAGCAGGAACACGGATCCGCGTTCAGCGTCAAGCGGAGGTTTAGTTTCCTCCTGGGGGGGGAAAGCCACGGATGATCACATCCAGTGGCCAACGCTGACCTGTATTGATCACAGTGGAGACAAGCTCTGTGTGAGTGTGTGTGTGTGTGTGTGTGCGTGTGTGAGACAAAGATAAAAAATGCCGCAGAGATATTATGATGGTACACACTCCCTACTGGCAGCTCTTTACAGACCGGAGGCCTTGACTCTGTGCTTCAGTGTTCACCGTGGAACAGACAGTCAGAACTCAGCTGTGTTTGATTCGTGTCGCTTCATTGGCTTATTACCACCACACACGCACACACACGTACAGTCATAGAGTCATTCGGTAGGTTGTACTTTTAATTGTCTATAACAAATAAATTAGATTGATATATTTTTGAATAATCACTGACAAACACCTTATTAGCTCTTTTAAAGTGAGTCTTTAACACGTAAACGAGTTAAAATATTCAATTCTAAAATGAGTCCTTCACTGTGCTGAAATAATAACAATAATAATAAAAAAAGATCTTTGTGTTTGTGAGACCAGTGAGATCCCACAAAGATCTCTGTTCTCTTATAGTGTAAAAACAAAGTTCTATTAGACATTAATCTGTATTAAGCTGTAGATTTATTTCATTCCCTTCCGTAAGAGCCGCTCATTAAACAAGCAAACACAGCCACTATATTCCATTTTCATTGGGAAATTGTTATTCACAGCTTTGAGCTATAGTATGATGATGATGTTACCGTTCTCAGGAGTATTCTTAAACACCACTAAACATAATACAACACGTTGACTTTGCATTTGTTAAGTCTGATTCTATAGAGCAAATGAAACAGAAAAATAATACCAAAATGTGTCCACACAGAGAGATTTGTGTAAACACACAAACAACCTATAATAATGCATCATCAGAGCAAATGCTGCGTTCCCTAAAGCAAACTGAAATGAAAGCCATTAAAGTTCGCTCTAAATCATACGGTGGCTCTGGTAGTTTGGCAGAACCGTGGGGAAGAAAAAAAAAAAAGTCACATTTAATGGGAAAATGGTCCATTCTGCTGTGGAACCGTGACAACCATGAATGGTATCGTTTTATTTTTTGACAGGTCGCTCTTAAATCTTAACAGCGTGTGTCACCACAAATGCTGTTAACTTACGTCCACTAAATCCCTCTGGGATCTATTCTGGGGCCCTTTCACGTCATTGTGTTAGGATGATTTTTTTTTAAATCCTTTTACCACAATCACTTGATTTCCAAACACAGGCAGCAATAGATTATAGATAATGTTATTATTTATATTCTTCCTCAATATTTATTAAGGCTGAGAATTAAATATTTGTGGATGGTAAAAAACAGGTCTGGGTGACAAGTACATTAAAAAGTATTCTCATGTTCCATCCACAGAAAAATCACGTGGTGATTTCTTTCAGCAAATCAGAAATCCCCCTGATTGGATTTTTTCATCCATAATTGAAAAAAAACAACCTGCAAGAATACAACTAAAAGAAGCAACAATTGAGACGGATGAGATTTTTTTATTCTTGTCTTATAATATTATTTTTTTTTTTTTCCCATTTTATTCATACAGACAGCAACTTCTGCTGAAAATCTACAATAGTGTACAAGAGGCATGTTGCCATTATCTCTGGTTGCCATAGCAGCTGTGGTCAGGCTCCACCCAGCAGCTACACTTTGTCCTTTATGTTGTCCCACAATGTGTCTCTGCCGTACATACACAACCTTTGACTTTATCGATACAACAATATTACACCATATCCTCCTCCGTACCGTCAACAGGTTCTGGTACGGCTGTTTTTATTTATTTTTTTTTTCCATGCAACACATACTGTACGTCTGTGTCCAAAGCCTGTGCTGCATGTGCGTCCATGCATTCATATTTATGTGTATTGTCACAGGTGGCGCGTACACACCGTAACTGGCTGTTATCAACCACACACACACACACACACATAATCAGTGTGGGGGTTGTTGTTTTTTTTCTCCATAGGAATGCTTTATCATTTTAATGTTCAGTGCATGTGTGGGTTTTTTCATAATTGTCACCTCGTGGATACACACACACGCACATGTGTGTCTCAGTGGTTTTGTCGCGTATCTCAGTGCATTCACAGCCTCTCGATGTCTCTGTACTTCTTCCTCAGGATGGAGACCTGGTCCCTGAACAGCACCGGGTCCAGCCTCATCTGGGAGTGCACCAGGGGCATGAAGCCCAGCCAGTGGCTGAAGGCGTTCATGCAGCTCTGCCGCTGGGCAAAGTGGTCGGGGTCGGCCCAGCGGGACGCCTTGGAGCCCTTCGTTCAGAAAAATAGACACACAAAAAAAACCAAGGCAGAGTCTGTTAGAGCAGGTGAGGAAACAATCAACAAAACTCTGCAGCAGGTAGTAATCTTAAATCAAAAGGATGCCGGCATATCACCATGGCAACAGGACTGAATCTGAGTTCATACTGTATTTAAAACTCATACGCAGTCAACTTCTACTGACCGTAAAGCTGTCAAAAAAGCCGAGATGAATGAACATTCAAAAAAATAAGGGACTTATAATAATATATAGAATATATAATCATAAAGGCCTAGGCCTAAAAAAAACCCATCATTTTAGATCTATAAAAATAACCCGCGTAATTATTTTGTCTCCAGCGGCCTGGTGACGCGCACGAACAGTAACTGCTGAAGCAACAGGACGCCACATCACGCTTCAGGATCGTCCATCACCACAGCTCCCACAGCCTCTCTGTGTTTTCCCTCTGCTCTGCGTCCCCGCTGGCATTTTGCACTCCACATTGTTCATCATGTCATTTAAAATAATTATTTAAAACAAAGAGAGAGAAAGGGGAGAGGAGAGGGGTGGGGGGCTGTGTGAGATAACAAGCTTTTCCGACTGCTGTGCTGTGATTTTTTTTTTTTTTAACCTCTATCTGATCAGAGAATCGTGTCCTTTTTCAACTCGACCATTATAATAATCAGACATTATAAATCTGACTGAAGCAGTAAAAACTGATTGTCCACCCCCTCCACATTAAGACTAAAAGCAGCGACATATGGGCTCTGACACACGTACGGCTAATTATCAGCCACTGACGAGGCCGGGGGGGATTCTCTCCATCCCAGATGGTGGGGCAAAGGTTTTTCCCCCCTTTTGATGCCCCGTCTGACGGTGCTGGCTGGCGGAGCTCCTCAGACGCAGACAGGAAGTGCCGCTCATCCTAAACCATATCTGTCATATCTGTTTGTTTTGCACAGCGTGTTCCTCCGGAGGATCCAGGTTCACCGTGCTGGACCTGAGCAGCTGGACCCCCCCCCCCCCCCCCCCCCCCCCCTAAGAGACCCCCCCCCCTTCCTCCATGGTTACCACGTCTCACACATTGTTAGTAAGTAAAGTTTTCTCCACCTTTTTATGCTCCAGCTGACATTTAGCTGCAAGTCTTCCAACAGTAAGTCATCTAAATAAAAGTGCCCCCCAGACTAAATAATAACGCCTTATCCTGTGTGAAAATCCGCCGAGGCATCTGCATCTTCAGGAGAGGGTCCCACTTAAGTCTGGAAAATGATTCTTATGATGTTAAATGAGAAAACATGTGAGAAAATATACCTGCTTTGCTTTTACAGCATCACAACTCCAATAGGTTGCCGTGACCATACCAATCTTTGTTGGAACGATCGAACATTTTTTTGAATGAATTTGTGAGGAGGTTAAACAAGGTCAAAGGGTCAGAGAGCCAAAGAGTGGCACTTTATCCAAACTTTATTCCACACAGGTTGGAGTTTCCCAGTAGATGTCAGACTCCTGTGTGTTAAATGCCTGCTATCTGCCGCCGCTCGGAGCGGAGCAACAAATCAGGAGTGAACAAGAAAAAGAGAGACAAGAAAAAGAGAGAGAGAGAGAGAGAGAGAGAGAAAGAGAGGGAGCGTAAATCTTGGTTTGCCATGCTGCCTTCACAATTAAGACATTAATCACAGAGTCTATACTGCAGAGTCATCGTACTGCCTGTGGTCAGGCCATCAATCAGCGCCTGACACAGGGCAGGCCACAGGAAACACGCACACACACACACCCACACACTTACGCACACACACACGCAGCTCTCCCAAAGAGAAGGTCACGGCTGAATGTGGCCTGAAACCTCTATTTTCTATAAAACACATTGCCTTAAAAAGTTAAGATAAAATAGAGCAACATTTTGATAATATTATTTATACCGATAAATCGTTGCTTTTCAGGTGAAGTATTGAGAAAATTTAACAAAGTGCAGAGAAAATGTAGGCAGAAGAAGAAAATAACTATATTTGGAAATCAGGGACACAAAAAACATTTTTTTTTGAATGAATGTGATTTCAGGCCTCAGGGAAACTTTTGCACCATGTCCCGCTGCAGGTTCCCACACTATATATATATTTCTATATTTTCAGGTTGGATGTGAAGAGACACGCCCACCTGGCTCATCATGGTCTCCTTGTACTGCTTCTTCTGCGTGACTTTGATGGGCGGCTGCTTGGTGACGGCCGACACCAGGAAGTTCATCAGGATGTCCTCGCAGTTGGCCATGTGGTCCACCATGGTCAGCAGGCGGGCCGGGACGTGGTGCGTGAACAGGTAATGGTAGTACCTGACCAAAATATATACACATACATATACATAAGACAAATTAGGTATATCTTTCAGAATACATTTTTTAAAGCTGCACTTTTATTCTGCTCTTTCCTGTTTGGTAGTTGCACGCTCGGCAACATGGGAGCACAACCCTGTTACACACACGCAGACTCACAATTCTTTTTTTGTCCGCCTTGCGTTGGCATTTGAAACTGTAACTAACAAAGGGACTAAAGCGTTGCATTGAGCATCCTAACAATAGAACAATGAGTGAGCTGTTTATCTGCGTGACAAGATGCTTGAAATCTCCTCAGAGACAAACACTTCCTCGTTCGCCCCTGCTTTCTTCCCTCTCTCTCCCCTGGCTTTTTTTTTTTTTTTTTTAAAAAGGGGGGGGGGGGGGGGGGGGGGGGGGGATTTTATCTCATTTCCTGTTCTACCTTCTCGGTTAAAAAAATTAAATAAAATGTGACTGGTGAGACATTTTAAAACGGTTTGTATCTCGTTGAGAATAAGAATAAGTGTTTCTTCGAAGGCGGATCTTTTATTCCTCTAGCAGCTGATTTATAATTAATTAACTGCATGGTACCTGGAATAATCTATTCCATATAAAATATTTAAAAGGCACTTTATGCGGGTGAGTGTGTGTTCTTACTTAACTGTAGCCATAGGAGAACGATGTAAGAATATTTGATATTATAATTGGCTCATTTTCTTATTGTTAATTATGAAGGATATGTAAATACCCCAAAAAACGATGCAACCAGTGTCAGCAGTAGATGGCGTGGCCTCTCTCACCTGTGGTAGAAAGCTGCTCCTGTTAGGACCATTGAGTAATCATTTGTCCACTTGGACGTGTAGCCCCAGCGGGATCTGGAACTGTCCCAGTAGTGGCTCCGTGCCGGATAACCAACGATACGCTCCGGAAAACTCTGCCAGACAAGGAAGGCAAAATCCACCTGAGGGAGGAGACAGGAAGGAGGGGGATCGAAAGAAAACATAGAGACGATGGAGGAAAGAAAAGTTGTTTGAGGGAGTTGATTATTAACTATTTAATGCACTACATTTATTGAACAGCTTTAGATACTAACAACTATTAAAACGTTGATTTTAGTCTTCCCACTGGGATTCCTCGTCTTCATTTTCAGCATTGCTCAGGAACCGTTCAATCCAAAATCTCCGGTACACTCGGCGGAAAGTAATACAACAGCTTGTTTTTAATTTGCAATATATAGAAAACATGTTTCTCCGAAGCTCTTTAAACTTCTGCTGCACCTTTTAGACGGCAAAGCTCTGGATGGACATCCCCCCTGAAGCTGCACATCTTTTTAGCAGCTACAAGATTGGAACATGTCTCTCTCTCTCTCTCTCTCTCTCCCTCTCTCGCTGTGAATCCCTCTAAGGTTTCCCACCTCCCCACAAAGAGGACATTTCACGTGGTTCGTCTTCTGAGGCCGTGTGACCTTGAATAAGCCGGGAGGTCACCTGAGAAACATCTTCTGTAGAATTCAGAAACACCATTGAGCGGCGCCGGAGAATGAGGATTAGCACACGCCCAGAATGCATGGTAATACACACACGCGTGTTAGCATGCACACGCACCATCTCAGGAGCCCAGGGAGAAAATTAATTACCAGAGAAGTGGAGGTAGAGCGAGACGGAGGGGAGAGAGAGAGAGTGCCCAAAGTGGATGTTCTTTAGCGATACCTCGTGGCTCCTGTCATGAATCGCAGGAGCAATTACTGTAAAGTGGCAGCACTAAGCCGGGAGAAAAGGTTGGAGCTGCCATTCACAGTGTAAGCCCCGATGAACCGATGTGTTATCTGTGTATGCGTGTGTGTGTGTGCGCGCGCTCTTGTACATGTGTTTACACTGCATGTGAGATGTGTCAGATGTCTCCACTGCACTGCAGAAAGGATTAATGATATCGTGCAAATATAAATTTTGCCTCGAGAGATTAAAAGATTAAAAGTGGGTGTGTGTGCCTGTGTTTGTTCGTGTGTGTTTATACTTGTTTTGATCTCCTGGTGGGGACCCAATGCGATTTGTGTCACTGTTGGGACGTCTTAGTGTTTGGGTTAGAAGGTTAAAAGTAGGATTGGGGTAAGAGTTGAGTAAAAACTTTGCATAGTGATGCTTTAAGTTTAGATTTAGAAATTGACCATGTCTAGCTAAATGTGCACGGTATTAAAATACAGACGCATCTACAACAGGAAGCCAAAAATATATTCTTCAAATACTCCATATACATATAAAACAATAATCGTATCACTTTATAACATTTTTACCACATTTACCTAAGGTAAGTCTAGCTCTGCTTTACTAAAACTTTATTTTAAATGCTTTTTCTTTGAGTTCAGTTTTCCAGGACTCTTTTACACCTCTGGTGGGTGTTATACATACTAACTGGGTCCACACAGCCAAAATTGATCCTGAGCCGAGGGTCTATCCTGCCATAGATCTGTTACAAATCTCTCCTGACATTTGGGTTTAACATGTCCGACGTTATGAGATGAAAGGAGTTACATCATAGTTTAGAGACACATTACCTTGCCTCACTCTGTGGTCTCTTTAAATGTGTTTTGAATTATAATTTTTTTCAATCTGTCCCATTTTATTTGGGCCCCCTGTGAAGCGATGCCACCGTGGCGCTTCCACTGTCAATTTGCATCTGCTTCCAGAGATAATAAAAATCTGGCAAAATTGTCTTGAACTGATTTTTGCATCCAGAACGTTTCTACGTCATGTGTGAAGTGGGATCCATTGGGAACCAGTTGGGCTTCAAGGTCCACAGTGTGGTTAGAAGCGGCTCTTGCTGGGTATTTAGTGTTTTTTTTTGTTTTGTTTAAATTATAGCTCCTTTCCCCAGCGACTCTCAGCGGTGCTCTGTTTTGTCTGGTCTGCGCGGCTCTTTAAGTGTTTTCTCAGTTCTTGTAGCACTTAAAAAGAATAGTCTGTCCTGTCAAACTGTCCCCCCCCCCCCCCCAAATTATCTGGTGTCAACTCTCCCCAGAGTTTCTTTCATTGATTGCTACAGCTCCTTTTATGTCAGTCTGAAATACTAGTGTTGGCATGTGAGGCTAAACCCCGAGACCTTGGTCAACTACTGTACCCGACACCTCCAATCAGCTCAAACCAAATAATGATACTGGGATCCTCCTGAGTGCTTCGTGAATATTTTTGATTAAAATTATGTTATTCTGTATCTGCACGAAATTACATGTGCGTGCAGGGTAATAACTAGATAAACATATACATGTTGGAGGCTTGAGGCTCATCTCAATCAGAAATGTTTTTTTCGTCCTTGACTCAACATTGATGGATCAAATGAAGAGAAATATTTTTTTTTCAGGTTGTGAAATTGCATTTATAATAATTTAAAAAATATATAATAATAAATTAAAAAGCTGAAAATCAGTGTCCACTTGAATCACAGCCTGTACCCCTTTATTATTGATCATTTTTCTGATTATTATAACTGTACATACTGCAAATTTATTTATGTTTATGTTTATTCCTATACCTTACTTTTTTTTTCTATAAGTAGTTGGTTGAAATGTAATTGACAAAATAATAAATTGACATAAGTGCAATTTTAAGACACTGTGGATTAATTACACTGTATCGGTAATATCATAATTCTTAATGATTATTCTGATTATTCTGATGAATGTCGAAATCCCTGCATGGTGATTAGAATGACAATCGCTTCTAAAAGTGCTCAGTGACTTTATAGTAATTCCTTAAATGAGAAGGAACTGCATTTCCATATCCACCACACTGAAAATGTCTTCTAAAGGGCATAATGCCGCCGCATGCTTGGCCGCCCAATGAGAGACAAAAGCTTTGTCAGGATTTTTTTCACTCATTTTCTTTTCTCTAATCTCTCTTTGTGGAATAACCATACATTTAATGAGCTGAAACAATGTAATTATGGAATTGGCACAACCGTTCTTCCTCTGAGCTATGGTAATAGGAAATGTCCTAAAATAAAGCATTATGTTCTGTCAAGCACGTTTTCGCTCACTTGACATATTTCATTCTCCTTTCAATAAATCCCCTCACCATGCTAAAAAGGGCAATTAGAGCAAAGGGTTAGTGAGCACGGAAAAGATTCACTCCACGTCCTCTTTACAGTCCCTGCTCTCTGACATCTTCTTCCTCTCATTTCAACAAAAAAAAGAAGTTGTTAGCCCATAAAAGTTGAGCTGTGGAAATTTGCTCTTATGGCTGTGCCACAAATTGTCGTGCCATAAAGTGTAATTGTGATCCCATTAGCGTAGGAAAAGGTGAACATTGACTTGCTCTGATCAATAAAACATCTCAGAGTTTAAAGATATATTGGATCTCCTGGGCTCAACGATCCATGATAGTTCACATCTTTTACTCGCTAAAAAAATCTGTAGCGGAACAAGGCTGATACCTGCAATGACTTAAAGTAGGAGCTCCAATTAAGCTTCAAACAGATCAGCTGCTCCTGATCTGTTTTCCGCCTTAAAACAGAAAATATTGTGAATAAAATGTGAATAAAAAACATTTTTAAACAGTATTCCACACGGTGTGTGTGTTTATTTGGAAAATAAATTTGTTAAAGCAGTTTAATTACCTTCCTTATGCTGATCTCCTGCAATATGTGGACTATTTTAAGTAGTAAATAAAGTCAATATAAAATTATAACCTCAAATAAATCAAGACCATGTATTGAACAAGTGTTTGGTGTTGAGAACGTTTATATAAAATACAATATTAAAATAGCAAGAGACTTACGTTTTTTTAGTAATTAAAATCCAGTTTCTTGTACTATTCACGATTCTGCATTTTCCCCACCAATAATCTTTAAATGTATTTATATTCATTCACTCTAATTCTATAGAACTTTTCATTGTGGGTGGCAGAGTCTGCCGTTTCAGCATTAAATTCAAATTGCCTGTTTACACAAGGGATTCAGAGGGAACAATGACTGTAAGTTATTCACAAATATTCAAGACAGTTTATTACAGGATAAAGAACGAGTGGATTTATATTCTGTAACATACATTTTTGTTTATTGGCTTAATTTTTTTTTCCACTCCTTTACTTGATGTTAAATTAAGAGACTGTGGTCCTAAGCCTCGCACAGTAACTGAATTAAGACCGGGTTTTGTGCGTTTGTGGTAAATCAAGCCTTGACAATGACAACGACTGTAATCACGACTCTTTGCTGTGGTTTCAGTCTGACGTGGAAATCTTGATAGACTTTCCCGCTTGGTTTAACGTCATGTGATGCATTTGCCTTGGACCTTGAAAGGCTGGGCACATTCCGCTCCCCCAGTTCAGTGGCCGGTGCACTGTTTGGCAGAATGAAGGCAATTCATTTGCAATGAATGCTATTCATGACTGCGTGGACTGACTGCCTCATTTCAGCCAGGATCAATAATGTGTTAACACATCACCACCTTTTGCCACTGGCTGACATAAAACCCTGTGGACCGAAGCTGCTTATAGAAACAACAACTCACTCGGTGGAGTCTGCAAAAGTTCCTGAGACTTTTTTTTTTTTTTTTTTGCAGTCAGCTGTTTGTAAAAGCCTTTATTTTGGATTATTTAAACTGTATATCTGTATATCTTTTTGCATTCAGTTGTTTCTAAAGTAAGTGAAAACAAAGTATTAAAACTCACGTTTGAGGAAGAAAAGAAAAAAAGTCCTGCCCTGATTAGTTTCACCTCTGTCTGATTAGCTTCACCTGTCTCTGATTTGATCCACCTGTGTCCTGTTAGCCCCGCCTCCCTCTGCAACTATAAATGCTCAGTGTTCACCAGGCTCTTTTGTTTGTCTGTTGGGCTTTGATTCTGTGTGTTGGGTTTTTTGATTTGTTTCTTTTCACCCCCCCTCCATATTGCATAGTGATGCAGCCATGGGGTTTCCGAACTCCATTTATGTCTTGATTACTCTCGTATTAGTGCCTCACCTCATTAGTTGAGAGAACCGAGTCTTCATCCAGACTGAGAACAGCGTCGGTGACGATGACGTCGTGGGGGAAAAAACGACTGCTCATCGTCTGTAGGGGAAAAGATTGAGTCCAAATGAGTTCTCATCGCATCCATTTCTAAATTAAAATAATCCATTCGCTGCAATATATTTCCTTTATGGGGTTTGATAGATTAATGACACGCCGTGATGGATTAAATGCTGCGTCAGATGTTTTTTAATATAAAGATTGATGCATTTTGGCCTGTAAAATGATCAACCTGAAAGGTACTTAATGAAAATAATATGAATACAGCCTTTGGCACCTTCAGGTCAGTTGAACGTAAGCTTTGGCACCGGCCAAACCCAACATCAACCCCCCCCCCCCCCCAACCCCAACAACCCCCCCCCCCCCCCCCCCACCCCACCCCCAGATCCAGAGCCCCCACCCCCCACAGTGCTTTTCTGCCTCCAGACAGAGATAACATCCCACAGAGATCTGTGGCAGTTCAATGGTCTGCACCTTATCAGCGTCACTCCACCCATCTCCTCTCCTGATACTTCAAGGGGAGATCTGTGCCAGTCTTTTATGTCATTGATATACCTCCATGCTTCTTAAATGAAGAAGTCGGTTTAAAAGTCCAGGCACATGACTCTATCTGACGGGCAGCCCCCG
Source organism: Colistium nudipinnis (assembly GCA_016785305.1). Lineage (NCBI taxonomy): Eukaryota > Metazoa > Chordata > Actinopteri > Pleuronectiformes > Rhombosoleidae > Colistium > Colistium nudipinnis. Next base: position 140,270 of record JAFBJU010000234.1, on the reverse strand, counting down.
TCTCTCTAACATCACCGATCTCTGCACTTTAAAATGTTTTACATCGAGTCCATTTCCAGATCAATTTTTGATTGTTTTGGTCCTCATCTAAAACTAATCCCACATCCTTAAATGTGATAATTAACCATTTTTAACCATTACCGTTTTGGTTCCCTCTCATCCTGCCAACCTGAGTTATTGGTGAAGAACATGTATTTGTTTTTCTTTGAAAGTATTATGATAAACTGAAGGATATTCTAAGGAGAATAATTGTGCTGTAAGGCAGCATCCCTGACCTTCTGTTCCATCACATTTCCACATTAGGTCCCAGTTGACCTTTTAAACTCTTTCCTTTTATGCTCCTTTGGTATAATTTAAATGCATAGCTAAGGAGGCTGGATCAATGCCGAAGATTCATTTATCAATATAAAATTCAGGCTGTGGGGGCAGGACCTGCAGCGGGACACAGGTGATGGATGAAGGTGAAATATAGTCCACATACCACGGGGCAGTGCATGGATCACTCCTTTGATCATATTGATAGGTGGCTCATAAATGCTTAGCCAGCAAGACCTCACTTTGAGCCGGGGCTAAGCAATTAGGGAACTGGTTCGTCCCGTCAACCAGTCACTCAGAACTCTTCAAAAATCCCATTTGTATTGAATGTATTGCCCAAGTCTCCAATAGATCATGTAGGAGAGGTGGAGGAGAGAGAGAGAGGAAGTGAACACACTGCTCCACGGAGGCCGACCACAGACCTTCTGTGTGTTGCGTTATTACAGTGGCGGCAAAAACACGACGAAGGCTGGGAAGGAAAACGCACTGAAGAGCATCTGTCTGGGCCGCGTGACAATATTCCACACGGCTAATTATACGGCTGTGGACTCTGATACGCGCACACATACATGTTGCCCCTGAGGTGCTATTTATTGTCACCAGTGGACACGTTGTTGTCGTATTTCTAAGGGGGGGGGGTCATTAACGTGAAAAACAAACCGAGGCAATTAGATGACAAAGGATCGGGATTAGAGAGAGAGAGGCTGGCGTGTGTGTGTGTGTGTGTGTGTGCGTGCGTGCGTGCGTGCGTGTGTGGGGTTATTTTTAGGATGAAACTTAATTTTTTTAATTAGTGTGAAAATGAGCAAAATGAAAACCACGGGACAATTTCTATTGAGGAAATGTCATATATATATATATAGTTGTGAGTTCACATTTGTGTTGGGGGAAAATGATTACTGCGCGTCTTCACTACAAATCAGAACAATTCCGACAAAGTCACACACTCTGCTTGACTCTGATAAATGACAATCAAAACTCAAGTCGCTTCAATCTCACGTCTGAAGAGAGACGGCTCTCCACCAGAATTGAATTAACAAAGTGAGGGACATTTGACACTCAACAAGACGTTTACGTTGCATTCAAATAATGATTTGCTTATTTTATTTCCAAACAATGTGAACGAGCACATTTATTCTGGTGTTATTCTGGTGTTTTTTTGCCACCTGGGCTTACACAATTCATACTCATTCATACACAAAGATCTAGCGTGTTCTCTGTGTGGCGTGTTCAATGCGTGCTTAGGGCAACGTATACAGATATGTGAGGGTTTTTTTTTTTGGACCTGGATGGTTATTGTGACAAAATACCCCCACAGCTTCGATTTGGGGTTGTTTCAGTTCCATTTATTATTCTGGCAGTTAGTTTGGCAAAAGCCGAGTAGGTGAGCGCCCCTGTCAGCGTAGCATATGGCCGTTTCCTGGCAACGCTAAGTTTGTGTTTCCATTTGGGGCGCCAACTGTGGAGCAAAACTATTTCCAAAGTGCCTTTGAGCAAGAACGTGTTTTTTATGAAGGGGAGATAAATGTCTCTAAGCAACAGATGCACAGTGGATGCTAAAAGCATCCAGCAGATATTACCTTGGTCTGCCCTTCAATGGCGGTGAGAGGCACGCTGGTGGAGGGCCACTTGTTCCTCGGAGGTAAAGGCTTGTCACAGTTCCATAAAACCACAATCTGTATGAGGAGAAGCACAGGAAGGCAGAAAATAATGTAGAAGTATCAACGCGGGTACATCAAAGTTTCCGTAGAAGGGTTTGAAAAGGCCTTGTATCTTTCACAAAGTCAAGTATAAAAGCACTTCTGCACCGCAGTCAGACCCGTCAGGGCTTCCCACTCCACAAATAGATTTTAGTGAAGATAATACTTAATTGTCAGAGGAAGTACACACCAAAAAATCCTCACTTTTGGGGGGGGGGGTCACTGTCCGTGGTGACTCGATATTATAATCAGTAAAAATATCACAACGTTACAGAAGGTGCGAATCACTGTTTCCACCGCTGTTATACCTATATTTACAAGTACACCATTTTTTCGAAATCTATCTATCTCCTAGATTGTGAATGTATTCCTAAAATGAGATCTAGCATGTTTTGAGGAAGAAAAAATGGCGGGAAAATGCCAGATAAAAATATCAGTATTTCAGTGATTTTTCCTAGAATAATCTTTTCTTTGTGTAAATCTGGTGACGTGAACCCTGTTGTTATGGGTTACGGACACAAGTCCCACCTGTGCACAGTACTTGGACTTGGCGACGGCGATGATGAGTTTTACCACGGGGGACATCTGGGACTGCAGAGGCGTCACGGTGTGGATCACGGCTGTGAACCTCTGCGACGGGCTCTTACCTGATGGCGCGCACACACACACACACACACACACAAAAACAGTTGTCATGGGCAAAACCTGAATGTAGGCCTTCCAACACAGATTTGTGCAGATGTAGCTCCGCATGAAGCTCCATCACGGTTAACTGGACACCGAGTGCCCCTTGCAGCACCCATCATCCATCTCTCTGACAGCACATACACTCCGGCTCCACATGGCTGAACATGAGTAAACACGCCTAATACAAGAGTGAACCCTTCCCTTTCAGTGGTTTTTAGTGAATGGTGAACTGGGCTGATTTATTCCTGTACTAAATAATTCTATTTCCTGCAACCTCACACCAACAAACCAGCTCTTGTTGGTTACTTTTTTTTTACTGTGGAGAAAGCAAAGGAACCAAACAGGACAACAACAAGAACATTCCAGGAGCAGAACCAAACTTTAAATTACTACCTCCGATAAATGATCCCCAGCATAGCAGTCCAATGGGTAAATAGAGCAGAGGAAGTGATTCCCCCTGAGGCAGCCTATGCCAAAGAAATGGATCGATATTATGGAGCATTGACTTCTACAACTAGATTATATGCCTGCGTTTTTCTGTTCCATAATAAATGAATCTAAAATAAAGAGTGCAAAATGCAAAAGGTCTGTCCACACGCAATTGTCATATGTTTGATTTTTAAAGAAAATATAGAATGATGAAATGGGGCAGATATTGGAACACACAGGAGACGGATGTAATATTCAGAACAACCAAAGAAGGCCAACAGTGCAGGCACATGGAATGTCAAGTGTTGGGTGGGTATGGGAATAAGGGAATAAGCATCCTCATGGATAAGTGGAGCCGGAGTGCTCTTTAGTGTTGCGCCATCCATCTCCCTGACACCAGCCCCCCCTGACCAGCCGTCTCCGGTGGGCTTAGCGTATTTATGGAGGCACGAGATCTGCCCTTGTGGGGTCACAGCGATGAGCTCAGTCCTTCTGTTTCAACTGGGCTTTATGGGAGAACCTGCGCCAGCTGGATTTTGTAAAATGACAGCGGGCTTCTGTTAGCACGGATATAAATGGGGCGTGTCCTTTTTTTAAATGATCAATCTTTATTACGCATTGATTGATCATTTTGTGGATGGGGTATGACGGTAAAGGTCTGAGAACCACTGAGGTAGAACACAATAGTTGGTTGGTAAGAATCTAACAATGCAGTTGTGAAGCTATGTCATTACTATTTGGGATTTTGGCTTGGTCTACTGAATGCTAACTTAAGCCATTAGCATACAAGATTTTACACTAACCAGTTCTGATTTAGTCCTCAAAGTAGCTCCACGGTTCATAAAACTGTGCAACTTTTTTTTTACAAACTTAAAATCAAGCTGTAACTCCTGCCATCAAATCGAAATATTCCTCCCAAGGCCATTGGGTCCTGGCAGCGAGTCGGCCACCAGGCCAAAGCTGCAAATGCACCGGCATCAAAAGTTATAGGGAGGTAGCAGAGTGAGACACAGCGCTGACAACAAGTTATTCCCCGAGGTGGCAGAAGCTAAAATAGTGATTTACTGCGGTGGCATGGACCAAACTCCTCCATCTTTCCCTCCATTCCTCCGTCCCTCCCCTCTTTCTTCCGTCTAACCCCAGTGTCCACAGTCCCTCAGCGAAGGACAAACATTGATCTGAGTTACTACCTCCATCCAAATCTACACACACACACACACACCAGACTTTCCCTTGACTCTCGGCCTGCAGCCTGATGCTTGTTCCGAAACTTATAACACATATAAATGTCAGCTACATTCGCATAAACTCTTCAGAGGAAGATACTGACTGTTTGTCTGATAACTGGAGTGAGTAAAGTGTCTGAACATGGATCTATTTTTTTTCTTTATTTGTTTCCAATGTAGTTGTTCTAAAGCTAGCTAGTATTTCAGGTTTAAAAATGTCACTACTATATGGTGATGAGCTGTTGATGTTCATTTGATTGATACTGTGGAAAAGTTTAAAAAGGGAAAATTGCATGTTAAAGGTTGAATGTGTCGACAGATATCAGAGATAATGAAAACCTTTTTGGGCGACCACATTTTTGGGGTGACCAAAAAAACAGCGTATACATGTGTGACTAAAGACACAACCTTGACATTAGTGCTTACCCAGTATGGCATAGTAGAAAGGGAACTGTGAAGGGTCAGTTGAGTACTGGGGCAGTGCATAGAGTCCACCAGGTAGGGAGTTCCACAACAACTGGTTTCTGGACACATGGGACACCACACGGTCCTGGATGATCTGGACAAGAGGACACAGATACACTATATCACGCTAAAAGAAAACCATGCATCTCCCAGTGAATTCAAATGGCTGCAATAAGTTTTGCTTTTACATTCTTTTTGCAGAAAGTCGCAAAGCACACACATACACACACACACACACTTCCTGTCGCCAACTGTCACGCTCGCAGTGTGTGGGACACTGCAGATATCAACAACGCCTCATTTCACCCATTTAGCCTGGTGGCGTGCTGGCTCAGAGTGTTTAGCACATCTGGCCGGTGGAATTCGAGTGTCAGTGGGCTGCTGTCTAATTTCATACCCTGGTGGCATCGGGCATTGAGAGACACAGAGGACTCCTTTGTTCAGTGCTTTTAAGAAAAATTCTGCAATTTGAAAAATGTCTTGACCTGAATGCGTTGACCTGAACCCACAAACGTTTGTCAAAGGCGTGGAGATTAGTCTTAATATCCTCTGTGAAGGGACCGGACCATATGATCCCCGATCTATTGTCCTTGGCACAGACTTCCGGCTTCATGTTGCCACCATATGTCAGGTTTTAGTTTTTAATGCGCCACACATGCTGGCCAAAACTGCAGACACTTTTGCGAACAACAATGTGCTTCTTTCTTTTTATCCGTATTTAAGCGTTTATCATTTCGTTCCAAGTTTGCTCCAGAGTTTTCGCTGAATAGCCAAAATTGGACTTAAATATGCACATGACTCCCTTTCCATATCGGCACACCATAGTAATTGTGGTGTACTGTCCTTTTGTGTAAATTCCCAAATAATCTGTACGACCCCTCATTAATATTTTATTGCTATAAGGTGATTATATGTCCTTGTTGTGTAGGCAGAGGAATAAATGATGCCGCTTTATCTCCGTTTTTACTGTTTCCTCTCCAATAAAAAACAACCCTGTGCTTTTTAAAGAAGTCAAACATTAAAAGCGTTGCCCTCACCACACACAGCAGATCAGAACTCCCGAGGGCTGAGGTCTTGTGAAGTCGACTTTGACATGGTTATAACTATAATTTATGCGCTGACTGGCAGTTTTAATTGGAAATGCAGGTTTGTAAAAAGCAAAGACAAAAGCACGGATGAAACTACTTGTGATGGCGCCCTTGAGCGAGAGAATGAACCCCCCCCCCCCATTTAATTTCTTCAGTGGAGTTACATTCTGCGATCAATGTTAGACATCTACTTCTTTCTCTGAATTGAAATATATAAATAAATAATATAAATATGACTGCCATCTGGAGACAACTGATTTCTTTTGAAGGTTTGGTGTTGGACTCTGTGGCCAACGGCATCACACAGCGCCAGAGCAAGCCATCGCAGTTTGGTTGATTAAACGAGGCTCTCCTGACAGAACCAGATCCAAAAATCCCATTAAGGGGCCTTTTTTTTCTTTTTTTTTTTTGGAGCTTACCTCCAGAGTAGTTAAGACGATTTTAGCTACAGAGGAGAAGTAGGCGTCCCAGAGGAACTGAGTCTGCTGGCGGAGAGCCAGGATCCTGTCACGGCCCACCGAGCGAGTAATGGAGGGAACCTGGAGGAAGAAAAGCAGCAGGACATAAAAAAAAAAATGACAGCCAGATAGATTAAGTTAGATTTTAAACAATGTTGAGTGAGAGGATGAGAAACTCGGGTGGTGCAGGAGGAGGCGTCAGTAAATCTGTGGACATGCAGGTAGAAAAAGATTCGAGTTAATTCTTCCATCCCTCACTACTTCTTTATCTTCTTCTTCTTCAACGCGCTTATTTCCAGGACAGAGCGGCCACCTAACCGGCTGTTGGCCATCTTTAATATTCCCTTCACACCTCATGATGCTATTAGGTGCCAACAAGAAAGGTGGAAAAATGTCCGAAGGCCTCAGAGCTGCCGCGGGTCCCAAAATGTTTAATGTGACTAACTCCCAGAGCCCTGTCGGATTTTTAACTGGAGGTTATTTAACACCTCCGAACTGCACAAAAAGTGTAGATTTAATCTTATATAAAGTTAATGACCCTGAAACTATTCACATTTATCACTTTATTCCCCGTGTTTGAAGAAGCTTTATGATTTGAACCTCCACCTCCTTATTCACGCAGTCATTTGCAGCAGATGTTGTGTTTTTTTACTGGAATTACAGTTTATGTAGGGGGGGGCCCTGTGCGTGCTTTGTGACATTAAATATCACCTTCATTCTTTTTCTTTGTGCTCCTATTGCTATTCGCACTTGCTAATTATTTTTTTTAAAAGCTGTGCCGCTTCATAATATTTCCACAAACCCACTGACGAGTGTAAGAAACTCTCTCTGGGACGGGGGAATCACTGCGGTGGAGTAGGGCTGTGTTTTTATTAATGGATTAATTAGTCTGTAAAAAAAAATAATCTCAAGGTTATATTTTAAAACATATTCAACTGAAGTGAAGATGTTTCACTCACAATCTCTTAAAATGATAAATCCAACGCAAAAATTGTTCATCACTTCCTTTTATGGGCTTAAACTGATTCATTTGAGTTCTACAGTGAAATATACCAGTCATTTCAATGTATTACTCCAAAAAATATCACAATTGACTTAAACTACTTGATTTAAGATATAGTAAAAAAAAAAAAAAAAGGGAAAACTGAATACTAAGAAAAATTGGGAAATAAATCCTCACAATCATCGAGCAGTGCGATAATTTGGGGGTTTGGTGTGTAGTTGCTGACGTCAGCGGCGCAGCCGACATTAATGGTTCAGCATCTCTGAAGTGGAATATATAAAAAAAAAATAAAAAAAACGAATCAAATCGGCTCAATTCTCTTCCCCTCGATTGACTCTAATAGCGTTTATGTTTCTCAACGGGGGCAACGTGTGCGTTGGTGTGCGTGTTTGTGTGTCCACGGGGCGAAATAGAAACTCCACATATTAAACAGCCAGGTATTGCAGTTCTCAGTGATGTAATTGAAAGTAATGAGACTGGAGTCTCTCAGCAGGCGTCAGAGGCCGAGTCTCTGTGTGAGTCTGTGTAGCTGAGAGAAAATAAAAAGACAAAGAGGGGAAAGTATCCAAAATCGATTCAATTTTATTGCACTTTTCAGATTGCGTCATTTAGATTGTAAGAGTTTATTCAAAGGTAAGAATTATAAACGGGGAAGTTTGCCAAAGTGTTAATAGTGTTAATGTGGGATTTACAGAGAACAAAATAAATGATCAGCATCATTGCTTGATTGAAAGCTGATGGGGAAACTGGGACACATTAATTAAAGGGAGATGCGTATGGTCCCTAAACACTACCAACACACGCACCCAACCCACCAAACACACACACACACACAACCAAACACACGCACGCACACACCTTTGCCGTTGTCCAGGTGGCGGCATAGGTCACGCAGGTGCATGCATGGTAATATAGAGAGTAATTAGAGAATGTAAATATCACTGGCTCTGCCCGTCGCTGTAATTAAAGGGAACAGAAGGCCATTTAATTTTAGAATAATCCATCTCAGATAAAAACACTTCTTGTCGGAGGTGTGAGTGACTCTGAACACCACAGCTGTCATATATATCGGGAGAAAACGGAACAAAAGCCACGTTACTCGCACTTGGATCAGCTCAACACAGCTGTGTGCTGATGGGATCAATCTCGGTGAAGAGTTCATCCAAAATAATAACAACATATTTAGATATAGTGTTTATTATCGGTTTTATTTTGTGTAGCATCGGATTGATTGTTTTGCAGTGATTTACTAAATCTAAAAATACCCATTGTAAAAATAATGGATTGAACTCACATCGCCGCCTATTGATCATTATTCCCATGTACTCAAATAGCCGTCATTGATCATGTGATGGTTTCTTCATTTTTTTACCTGGAGCAGCAGCCTCTCGTCTCCGATGACGGCGGCTTTCCTCCAGTCGATGACCTCGGAGAACGGAAGCTCCCAGCCGTTACTCAGAATCACTGGGATACAGGCGGCCTGTGTGTAGAAATATTCTTGTTATTTGTGACTGTAGTGGGATAAATGGTGTTTATATAGAACCCTGTACATATAGGAAGGTAATAGTCAACATCAGACTCACATAAATACCTTAAATCCAATGATTAATGATAATACGTAAGAAATGACGGTTTTAGATTAATGGTGTAGCTCTTATTCAACACCAGAGAAACTTTTAGCAACTTCTTTGAGAAATGGGCCTAAAGTTTACTCTGACGTTAGGCTTATTTGGTGTCCTTCTCTCTCTAATTTGATATAGAACAATATATTAGCATTGATACTGCACCGATATATCATCAGATATATATTTAAATATATTTTTTTAAAGAAACCCCCTGTTTTGACTGCAAATTGTCTTTATTAAACCCTTATGACATATAAACATGTCATATGTGTAAATATAAAGAGTGTTTAAGCGTGTTCCAGGTTTTTTTCAGAAACAATTGGAGCTACCAAAAAATCTTGGAGAAACTCTTAATTTAGTTGTTTTTTTTCCCCCCTGTAAGCAACAATATTTACAAGATTCATGAATATGACTTAAATTATCAGGGGCAGTTTTCATTTCCCTGATTCTGTGTAAATCTCACTGTGCTGTAAACTCTGTTTTATGATGACGCCTTTAAACTGTTCATCATATGTGATGAATGGATGGAAATTGATTGTGCACTCAACTGCACCGTTAAACTGTGTTTGAAAGGAAAATATGCTGTTTTCTGGATCATTTCACATCTTATTTTGTACATGTCCACAATGGACACGTTAAAGCATATTCATATTTGAATTATTTTCTGTTTAATTTTAATTATTTTGTTTTAACATGATTCTGGGTGTCAAATGTGCAGGATGTCAAATAAGTTATGGTCTTACATTAATATCACGTAGCCCAGCTGAGAGAAAATTCAATGAGTCTGGTATTTTCATTTAAAGTTCAAGTTCGACTGGATTCTCAATCAAGTGAAGCCGAGAGATTAAAGGAGATTCACAAAATGCAGAGTGCATGATCAGTGACCTGTCTGAGCAAATTCCCACAGCTTTGATTAGTCTGGCTTTGTGAGATGACTTTTCTTTTCCTTTCTTTTTGAACTTGCTGTCCTTCTCATACATGTCTCTTTGTTTTTCTCTCCCTTTTTGGCCTCTGCATGGGGAACTGCATCTTTTTTTTCACAAATCTGGCAAACCCACCAATGTTTCACACAAAATTCCATTCAAATATCATTTTAATCAGAACTCGCTTTTTTTTATGTGGCAAGGAAGTTCTCATTACTTGAAAATGAAAAGAGTGACCATCCAGTAGCATAAAAAACTAAGCTAGCTAGTAGCTAGCTAGCTTAGCTTAGAGCTCAAGTCTCGCTTGTTTCCGTAACCAGGGCCCTCAATCCATGGCACTGAATCTTCTTAGTTTTGGAAGAAGAAGTCATTGTGCTACTGTGCTAACATGTGCATACATTCTCCTCCAAAATACAACAAATAAAGTATTTTAGTTAAAAACTAGGTAGTCCCTAACTTGTCTGCAGCCTGTCCTCGACATATTTTCAATCTATTATACATCAATGAAGAGGGTGTAGAACAAGGAGAACAATAGCCGAAGGCGGGAACAGGACAGAGCTAGACACTTAATGTCAAAACAACAGAGAGAGACACAAAGACGGAAGGTGCTAATGAGTCTCTGCTCCCAGCGGTGAATGTGCAGAAACCAGTCTTTGTGTAGCAGAGAGATGACACATTGTCGATAGTAATAAGATGAACTGATGGTGAGAGGAGATGTTTGATTCCTCCTCGAGCTCCACAGGCCTTTACCACTAATCATCAGGCGAGCAGCAAATCTATAACCACGTCGTACAATCCCAACCATTCCAACGATGGCGTCGGCCAAAGAATGGGGAAACTTGGAAAAAACACAATTGGAGCTGCAAATATGCTTTGGAGCACAAACTTGTTGGTTTGTCAAGAATTCATTTCCTTGAAAATATATATTACCATACCTGCAAGGCCTCCAGGAAGCGAAAGGATCCCAGACGTCGACCCCGCGGCACCAGGCAGAAACTGGAGTTATGCAGGAGCTCCTGGTAGTCGAACCTGCACAGACACAAATTAAAAATAAAAATGACTGGAGTGGCTCAGCAAGTACAAAAAAAACAAAAAAAAAACAGAAAGAAACTTTCCAAGGACCTCAACTCCTGTAGAGGGCAGAGACGTCAAGCTATTAGGTAATGCTAATATGATTGCGTCACAGAGAAGAATCTCTTTAAAGCTCTATTTTTAGTTTGTCTCTTGTAAAATCATGTAAATTAGCTCCAACGAAGAAGAAGTTTCAATGGATTCCAATGGAGACCTACGACGACAACAGCAGGAAAACTAGAACAACTACAAAAACAGATGATTCTACAGAGCGGGAGACCTGATTGAAAGTAATCACTTTTCAATTTTCGCACCTCAACTTTCACATCCCTATTATCTCCAATATTTCTGCCGCGCCTGAATCAGGTGCACAACACAACTCAATGCGCTATTTTCCGGGCCATGCCTACTTATAGCTCCACAGCTACAAGTAAAGTGGCTAATTTAGCAAATTGTTGGTGAAACAAATAGTGTGCAAAAGTAAACAGACCGAGACTAGACATGTTTTCATATATACTTTCAAATGTGTTACTGCACTGAGCTGGTTCAAATAAAGATATAATGGAGATTGTAAATGATGGATGGATTTGGATTGGGACGAATACGAAAAAAAACAACAACAAAAATAAAAATGTTATTGCTCACAAAATAGACGCTGTCATGTAAACTATCCTTTGGAAATAGTGGGTTATTTCTAACCCGCAATTCACTTCTGTGTCTGTGTGTGTGTGTACATGATCTCAAGGCTGGCCTGAGGAGATTTTTGATTGAAGCCTAATCTGTCTGGGGATCAACTGTCAGACACCTGTGTGTGTGCGAGCGTGTGTGTGTATGAGTTTGAAGTTTTCATGACGAGTGTGTGTCTGGCATTTCACCGACGTTTTGTGTGTGTTTGCATGGCAGCAAAATGAGATGTGTCCAGTTTGTCACTCAAGACAAGGTCATTGCATCTGAGTCACACACACGTTTGTCACATATAAAGATAGTTATTTGGAAGAAGAAAGTCAATTAAATAGAATGAAATCTCACTTATCTTCAAAGCTCCTCCACTCTATGGCTTAATGTGAACATTTCTTTGACCTTGTTTCCTGAATGACTTTTTTTATGACGTCATTTTATTTTTGGAAGATTGGTGATGTCCATCGAACCTGCAGCTTCTCCTTCTCCGCCAAATAACTTATGAGGCATGTGGAGCTGTGATTTAGAGACCTGTAAAGACCCCATTGGTCTAATTGCAGCACTTTTCCTTTCTTCCCATTTCTTCCTTTGATTGAAACAATTTTACGCAAACTGCAGATCTTTGGATATTTTTTTCTTTGCAGGATATTGCCAACAAATGTGCCTACTTTATTACGCTGTCCACTCAATCATCACACACTGTGTGGAGGACCAGCCTAAGACGGAAGCCTCTCTACGCCACCTGAGTGTCCTAAGGAGAGACGTAGACTCTCAGGACGTCCCGGGAGTAGCCGGAGACTTCCTGCTCCGCATGCCGTGACGCTGACCTAGTTCAGCACCTCGAAAAAGCACAGCCGACACAACAGATTTAAAAGTGGTGCAACGACAAAACCTGGTGAACTTGGTTCCTCTTAGCATCAAACTTTAGTTCAACGTTTTTGGATTCAGGTTCCTTCGATGCATTTACTAAATTCAACATTTGGCGGAGTGGACGGGCGAAGGTGAGGTGAAAAGAGGAATGCCAGGTCATTTGGTCTCTCGGCCAGCTATCGGAGCCTCACCCGGCTCTCCGTGGCTGGCTGATCCTCCCGGAGCACAGTCTCTCAACTCATCAATCCGTCATTATGCTTCACCTCACCCACCTGCTTCGCTGTTCGCCGCGCCAGGAAGTGGAGGAGGAGGTTTTATGCTCGTACAGCAATTCATTTTATGTTTGTTTAAGCACGAGGAAGAATGTTTTTTTTTTTTTTTTAAGCCTTACTTCCTGTTCCATGTTTTATTACAAGCTGCATGTGTGAGAGTACTCGGTGCTTTTGGGTACTCCATTAATTATTGTTTGCGTGCGAGTGCGTTGCATGCAGGTAGGAGCACTATTGTTCATGTATTTCAGCCCATAGTTATGATCGTATTTGTTTTAAAAGATAATAATAAATTGCAAACTTTGTGTAAAACTCATACTTTTGGTAAGATGACTTGTAATGTAATAATATATATATATATATATATATATATATATATATATATATATATATATATACATATATATATATATATATATATATATATATACACACATATGTATAAAGTATATACTGGATGAGTGTAAAAAATCTTAGAATTGTATTTCATCCCTCCATATGTGCTGAAAATAGGCAGCGAGATAGACGAGACAGAGGCCGAGTTGGACGACGCTTTGTGCCAGGGAATGAAAAATCAATATGTGCCAGAGAGAATCACTCACAGCATTTTAGCTGGGAAACAAAAGCGAGGGTGTTGTTAACGATAAAGTAAATGTTCTCTCAGAAAGAAGACACTAAATAGTTTCAGGAGCGATGGATCAATACGAGGCCTCACAGGGTAGAGGTCCGGTGATGTTTTCACATCTGAAGAGAAGCCAGAAATCCTCAAAACTCAAATCTACGCACAAATCCAATACAGGAGATGAGTTCTACACAACCAGTGTTAATTATCTAGTAATTACATGACGGACAGCTTCCTGTATCAGTGTGTGAATGAAAGTTTTTCAAAAGTACAAAAATACACGCTCGTGCACAACTCCTTTCAACCAATAGGCCATTATGCGGCCAGGAGTCTTTAGTCAGTAAATACGCCAAGTGTGTTTCCTCTGTTTATTTGTCTACCATCTTTTGTTATTTGAGGTTTTGTGTTGACCTGACAGATCTTTTTGCTCTGTAACGTCATCCTAAGATATAACACACGTTTGTGTCGTGTGCAGCAATAAGCCTGCGGCCTTTAAAAATACCTGCTGGAGTTTTAAGCAGGACATTTCTCTGACTTTACTGTAAGCCTGGGGATTCCAGATCCCCAACATTTATCATTATAAATGCAGCGCACTGTTTAAACTATAAATGGCATCAGCGGTAATTACTGCAAACAGGCAACAACACCAGCGGTGCCTGGCAGAGAGGAAGTGGAGGCTTGTCTTACACACACACACAGACTCGTGGTCCCTCCAGGTGTAATTGTTCAGCGTGAGCGGGGCCTTGTGTGCACTGTGTGGACCCATTAATTATGAAGCGAAGAGACACAAACCCGGGACGTCCTTGAAGAGAAAACACACCGGCTTTGTTGGGACAGGAAATTCTTGCTCACTTGTGCGTTTTTTTGACAACAGAAACAAAACGCCACAGTGGGAAATGTTGTCTTAATAGGAGCTTTAGGAGAGGTAGATGGCAAAAGAAGGTTTCATCTGCTGAACACGTGTTGATCATCGGCGTATAGACGGAAGTGATCCGACATCACGCCACTGCAGAGTTAGCTAAAGGACACATGTGAGGGCTAATGTGATAAAACCATGAAGCCAACCACGGCCAAGGCTAACAACATCACAGCTGAGTCCATCAGCACCTGGCCCTGTGGAGTCAGGTGTTTTTAAAACTCATCAAAGCATCAACACACTACTTTAGGCCTCCATCAAAGAATGTGTGTGTGTGTGTGTGTGTGTGTTTCTGTGAGTGTGTGTGCGATCTTTTTTCTGGCACAGTTGGTTTACAAATGTGGGCGCCCACTTTAGTGCAGAGACGTGCATTTAAAAGCATTGCAGTTTGTCTCCAATCTGTCGTCGCTGAATCACATCATTTGGGGGAGCCATATGGAAAATGCCTTTTGCTTCAAAGGCTAATTCTGCAGAGAAGAATGGGGAAGAAAAGAAGAAAATGTCCATTTGTCTGAGAGAAGAAAAGACCGTTAGCAACGTGATAGCTTTCTGCTACGTCTCCTCAAACGAGCCAAGAAACATGATACTACAAAAAAATAGGGAGGATAAAGTGCATGCATGTCGATGCCTGTTCAATTTCAGACCAATGTTATATATGATTGCATGCGTGTATATATTTGTGTGTGCGTGTCTTTGAAACTTTGTCCTTCTGTAGCTGACATAAAACACAGGTCTGTGCGACTAAAGCTAAATGCTGCAGACTGAGCAGAATATTAATGCATACAACAACCCATGCAAAAACGACAAGGAATGTCAATATTAGAAAGTAGTAACAGGAGGTGTGTAATAGTAGATAATTAGCAATATTCAAATTAAATCACTGCAAAGATAATAAAGACGATCACACATTCCTTCTATTAACGACTCTCTCTCTTTCATAACATGTTGTCGCCACGCAAACATCCCTGAACTAAACGGGTAAAAGCTTTTTCCTGTTAACCAATCAACCGTGACCTTTAGGGCTCGACATCCTCTCCGCCCCACAAGATCGCGGCCCACTGCGCCTTTTGCAGGATTGCGCGTGTGTGTGTTGTGCGGAAGCATTAGCACCCCAACCCAGAGGGCCAGTGTGCGCTAAAGCTCTTCACACTTCTGTCTCACGCCACTTCCTCTTTTACCATCTCTCTGCTCTTTCTTCTTCTTTCCTGAGTGAGAACAAATGTTTTCATCTGATCAACATCTCTAAAGTGAAGCAAGACTTTTGGCTTCTGCCGTTCTGCCTGAATCATTGGCGTCACCGAGCAGTGAGTGTTCAAGTCCAGCATCTGTGTGTAGAATTAAAATACTATAAACTAAAAAGTGAAATAACACAGGGTGGTGGTTACTTAATAATAATAATAATAATAATAATAATAATAATAATAATAATAATAATAATAATAATATAAATAAAAACAAGGATATTATTAATAATAATGAGGATAATAATAATCAGCATCATAATAATAATAACAGAAGTAGTACCACTCTGTATGAGGGAACATGTTTTAAAAACATGTAATTTTTTCAAAACTTCTTCAGTTTTCTTTCTTTTTCAAAGATAATCTGCAATGTGAAGTGTATCGTATGGATTAAACCACCAAAGTTTTCAATTTCACTCCAGTGAGATCCACTCATGACCACAGACTCACACTCTTCACACCAAAATAATCCTGTGAGGTTACACTCGGTACAGAGATCGATACTTTCTGAACACACGCCACTTAACTCTCGCCCACCGCTCCAACCTCTCTCAATCTCCATCCCCAATCTCAATCTCTCTCGTTCCAGCAAAGAGGAGAAGTGAACCAAAATAAATGATAATAAAAAAATACATAAATAAAAGACTCGGCCCTGCCAAGTCGGCCCTGTTTCCAGAGATAGCGACAGGCATTCAGCAACGTCGGGCAGGAAATCAGAGATGGAACAATGTCTCTCTCTTCCTGCTGCTGAATAATTGAACACTAACATGAACACACACACACAATTGAATACACACAAAACACACACACACACACACACACTAATATGGAATTTCATGCTGATGTAGTGACGATGACTTTGATAAGAGGCAGACATCATGTTGTTGTGTCTCCGCTTGTTTCTACCTCAGGATCCTATAAATGCTCAATATATAAGGAATAAAAAAAAAAGTTTCTTACACTAAAAGGCCTTTGTCCCTGTTGCATTTAAAGTTATAGGTGTGTTTATATTGTCACAGTTCAAATTCAAATTTGGGTGAATAAATCAAAGTTTTCTTTGATTCACTCTTGATTTTCTTCCCAATCACATGTTGATCATTTCTCATTATTGATGGATGGGGGGAAAAGGAGATGGTGAAGCCCAGGGCACCGAATCAGAGGCTGCTTTTGATTTATAGTCAGTCATTATATGTACGTGTGAATGTGTGCGTTTGTGTGTGTGTGTGTGTGTGTGTGTGTCACCTCTAGACAGAGCAGTTCCTCGGTGAGGAATGAAAGACTCGGGACATCATCAGTTCCCATATTGATTTTGCTGCTCACATGCTTAATTGAAGTTGTTGGGGTATACATAATTGAAGTTGGTTCTCCCGGTAACTCTCTCTCTCTCTCTCCGTCTCTATCTCCGACATTAAAAAGGGAAAACGGCAAACCTTTCCCTCCTCTCCGTCCTTTTCTCATTTCTTTTCAAGAGACAAGTGTTAATGGGGAGGCCTGTGGCTGTGTAGTTTTGATGAAGTGTATGGCCTGTGTGTGTCTGCGTGTGCGTGCATGTGCGTGTTGCTGAGTGAACTGAAATCTTCTCCATAGAGAACAGAAAGGAGGTGTTGTAGAGATGTTATAAATGAACTTTCCCTCATTTTATTATTGCTTATTGTCGGGTTGACATGCTCGAAATAATCGTTTTCATTTTAAACAACAAGTTACGTGTGGTATTTATTTAATAAATAGTTGTTATCCCTTGTAGTCAACAATCTTACTCTTGTAAATTTGTCAAATATAAAAAAAATATATCGATATTTTTGCTTTTCCAGGATGCAATCCCTGTTTTACACTTTTCACACAGTATGTTTAAAAAAAATGCAAACGGTGAATTGGAAACCCTGAATGAGCCCCGATGTGGTCAGAGACTGCACAGCCCAGGCCATAAATAGACGTCACCCTGCGTGAAGAATGGCGGGCGTTTGCTCCGATAAGAAAACGGGCCGACATAATTAAAATGAGTCATCACTTCTATAATTTAACACAGGCTGTAAATGTGCCAGCATCAAAGTGAACTGCAAGCTGTATCGGAAGAGAGAGCTTCTGGTTTAATGCAGGTCATCGAAAACAGCGACTCCTCTGAGATAATCTTCATGGATCCTCCACTTCCTGTTTCCACTTTAATCCCGTCTCTTCTGGCCCCTCTTCTTCCTTTTGTCAGAGACCTTTGTCATTATAATCCCAGTTTTCAATTTTTTTTTGAAGATCCTTATTTTGTGACTGGGACAGAAATGGTAGATGTATTCTCAAATTAAATATTTAAGAGCCTCCTTTCTAGTTCAGCTGAGGATTTTCTTTTTTACCCCTAATCATCTTGTGTTGGGTTCAGTATAATTCTCTCTGTACTTCACAGCAGGGATTTATTTAGTCCCTGGCCTAAAACTTCAAAAGATATATTTGTACCATAGACTCTTGTCACATCGTTACATACGGGAATTGAAATAAAGGCTAATAGGCAATCTGTGTTGTGTCAAAGTTGAAATTTCATGTAGTTCAGATGTAAATAATATTTAGTCATTGTTTGGACATTATCTATGTTTAATCCATAATTCTGGTTTGTCTATGATTTTTTATATATATATATATAAATAAAAATATGTGTAAATGCATTTTTTTTTTGTTAACAGAAGTATAGAAAAAATAAACATGAACCACAGAACCACAGAAAAAAAATCACTCATGTTCATTTTCATCCTCACCATTAATGTTAATTACCCATGGAAGAAAAAAAAAAGATGAAGCACACATCATCTTTATTTTATCTTGGTGCTCATCTCCTGCTGATCCAATTCATTAGAGAAAGATGGAAGGGAACAAAAAAAAATGCTATCATGATTACAAGTGTAGCCGGGGCTGCTTTTGTTTTCTCATTTATTCATTTCTACACAAGGGAAACAATTGGATTTTAAAAAGTCATAAGAGATGGCGCTGCTGTGTGTACTGTCTTTATTTTAATCAGATACATCTTTTTTATTTAATTTGGGATATTGGTGGGTTATTCCTCTCTGATAACAGAAATATAAATATATATATATATTTTTCCATTTTATACATAAAGGTAAAGGAATATAAATGTGAATGTAATCCTTCTTCCTGCAGCCTTTTAAACGACAAACACGAGACCTTGAATCTGGACTTTGACCATAAATCAAACGTGTTTGGCCTTCAAACAAACGGCCAGTTTCAAATATCAAAACCAACGCTGCATTAATTGTCTCCGATAGTTACTCCAGCGTCTCGACTGAAGCCTTCAGCGAGCGGAGATCAATTATCCCGTCAGGATTGAATGAGGAGTGAATCCCCATCCTTGATTATGTTTTTTTTTTTTTTTTTTTTCCTCTTCGGGGTAAAGAGTGTGCTCAGGACCAGATTAATGGAAGATTGCAGATTAATTTGCTGCCCAGCCCCTGAACGCCACGCATCTCCATTGATTAAAACAAAGCCTGTGTTGTGTAGCTGCTCTTTGTTCAATTTAACGGGGTAATTGATGACGCCTTCTGTCTCCTCCTCCGTCCACCATTCTTTCTTCTTCTTCTCCTCCTCCTTCCTCTCCCTTTCCTTTTCTCCTAAACACTCCTGTTTGCCCGCGGCCCAGCTCCTAAATCATGCTGTTTGCGAGCTGTCTCCTCTGGCAAGAGTGAGCGTGTGCATGTGTGCGCTCGTGTTTTTTGTGTACGCCTCTGCACACGCACACGCTGCTACCGCTTCCCATTTCACACGATAACATTACTGCCTGCCAGTATTCCTGGTTTGGTTTATTAAAGCCGACTGTTATATGGTGTAGGTCAATATAACATGTTACAAATGGGAAAATAATAAGGTGCTGCTGGTCACTGCAGAGCCTGTGCAGACTCACACTCTTCTTTTGTGTATTAGGGTTTTTTGTCCCTGTTCTGAGTCCCCATTTTAGTGTTATAAGAGTGAAATTAGAGTAAGGGTTTCGATGAAAGGTCGCTGCTAGAAAGACGGGAGGTGGTCTTAAGGGTTTTCGGGGGCCCTCGAACATGCTGGTCTTGGTCCTGTGTCGCTTGGACATCGGGAAGAAGGTCAAAGGTCAAAGATCCCCAAAGTGTCTTGCAGTTTCACTCTCTTCCCGATGTCTGAGCGACACGGGAGTAAGACCAGTGCGTTCGGGGTCCCTGAAAACCCCTAGGTACCACCTTTCGTCTTTCTAGCCCTGACTCTTGACCAAAACCCTAACCCTAGTTCCACACTTAAGGGGGTCATAAGCCTGGAATTAGGGTTTTGGTAACCCTAACCCTAACCCTAATTCCAGAGTTATATGGGGTTATAAGAGTGGAACTAGGGTTAGGGTTTTGGTGAAGGGTCGCTGCTGGGAGGCTAGAAGTTGGTACCAGGGGGTTTTCAGGGACCCCGAACGCGCTGGTCTTGGTCCCGTGTGGCTCGGACATTGGGAAGTAGGTCAAAGGTCAAAGATCCCCAAAGTGTCTTGCAGTTTCACTCTCTTCCCGATGTCTGAGCGACACGGGAGTAAGACCAGTGCGTTCGGGGTCCCTGAAAACCCCTAGGTACCACCTTTCGTCTTTCTAGCCCTGACTCTTGACCAAAACCCTAACCCTAGTTCCACTCTTATAACCCCATATAACTCTGGAATTAGGGTTAGGGTTAGGGTTACCGTTACCAAAACCCTAATTCCAGGCTTATGACCCCCTTAAGTGTGGAACTAGGGTTAGGGTTTTGGTCAAGAGTCAGGGCTAGAAAGACGAAAGTTGGTACCTAGGGGTTTTCAGGGACCCCGAACGCACTGGTCTTACTCCCGTGTCGCTCAGACATCGGGAAGAGAGTGAAACTGCAAGACACTTTGGGGATCTTTGACCTTTGACCTACTTCCCAATGTCCGAGCCACACGGGACCAAGACCAGCACGTTCGGGGTCCCTGAAAACCCCCTAGTACCAACTCCTAGCCTCCCAGCAGCGACCCTTCACCAAAACCCTAACCCTAGTTCCACTCTTATAACCCCATATAACTCTGGAATTAGGGTTAGGGTTAGGGTTAGGGTTACCAAAACCCTAATTCCAGGCTTATGACCCCCTTAAGTGTGGAACTAGGGTTAGGGTTTTGGTCAAGAGTCAGGGCTAGAAAGACGAAAGTTGGTACCTAGGGGTTTTCAGGGACCCCGAACGCACTGGTCTTACTCCCGTGTCGCTCAGACATCGGGAAGAGAGTGAAACTGCAAGACACTTTGGGGATCTTTGACCTTTGACCTACTTCCCAATGTCCGAGCCACACGGGACCAAGACCAGCACGTTCGGGGTCCCTGAAAACCCCCTAGTACCAACTCCTAGCCTCCCAGCAGCGACCCTTCACCAAAACCCTAACCCTAGTTCCACTCTTATAACCCCATATAACTCTGGAATTAGGGTTAGGGTTAGGGTTAGGGTTACCAAAACCCTAATTCCAGGCTTATGACCCCCTTAAGTGTGGAACTAGGGTTAGGGTTTTGGTCAAGAGTCAGGGCTAGAAAGACGAAAGTTGGTACCTAGGGGTTTTCAGGGACCCCGAACGCACTGGTCTTACTCCCGTGTCGCTCAGACATCGGGAAGAGAGTGAAACTGCAAGACACTTTGGGGATCTTTGACCTTTGACCTACTTCCCCCCCCCCCCCCAAAAAAAAAACAAAAAGGCCGCAATAATTCATCATCAACTACAAAAGCAAATGTGACCACCCTACAATAATACTGAACTGCATTTCAGAAACGTCACACACACACACACACAAACACACACTGCACTCTTGTTAGGGCGAAAGAGAGTTTAAAAAAGAACCAGCACATTAGTCACGCTTCCAGGGAACCATGGAGACAAACTTAGTGCTGTGACATGCAATCTGATCAGGAAACAGGAACAAAGCTCTCCTGCAAAAAAAAAAAATAAGAAGAAGAAACATTTCTCCTCTGGCAATCATTATCTGAATGTGATGATTCTCACAATCAGAGTCTACCAGGTTTATTATTACTAGAATGGTAATACCAGTGTAAAAAACGGCAACATTTTTTTCTTGCACAAACATCTGCTCAGGCAGGACATGTTGTGTCTTTTCTTTTTTTTCTTTATACATGAGATCTGTCAAAGAAAGATTTCCGCTGCATTATGATGGGACAGAGTCTGAATGAGAAGCACACCCGGCCAGTTGCTAAATATTTTAAGCCACACAACTCAGCGGCAAAAAAATATATATATATATATTCTTCCAAAAGAGAATGCAAAATGTTTAATGTAGTTCTACTTCTTAATTCCATTTTCAGCAGCACGGCCGGTCACGCAGTTACTTCATCAAACAATCCAGTAGAAGCGAATTGGAGTTAGAGCTGTGCAACAGGACATACATAACGTGACAATATGAAAAGATCTATAATTTGATTTAATTATAATATTCTCTGCCTTCTGCTGCATGGATGGGGGTTTTCCTTGTTTTTTTTGCAACAACTCCATTTCTACAAATAAATAACAAGAAAATGGAGCAGAAAAAGTCTTTTTCCACACGCACACACACACTCCGGGAAGGTGTCTAAATATTTGAGTCCAGAGGATTTGTTCACCTGCCGCGTTCACTAAACATCCAGGTGGCCGCGCGGTGTGTTTAGCTTCGGGCTAAAATCAGTGTGCGCCACGAGCCGCGCTGGCAGCTCACAACTAAAGTATTTAAGGAGCGTGTTGAGTAAAACATAAAAATTACATCATCTTGCCCTGGGCAGTATAATGCTGTAGGCTGACTTTGGTTGGCTTTTGGCTTGTATATAAATATGTATTTGTGTGTGTGTGCGTGTGTGTGTGTGCCACAGGCTTTGCTGGCAGACTCTGGTCTTTGATATGTCTGCCATTCACCAGGGAAGAACTTTATTATTCCAACTGTAGCACACACGCACGCACACACACACACACACCCACACACACACACACACGCACACACAGACAGGCAGTTGGTGGTGGGTGGCCTGTTCATATGCTGCCTGGAGCTTCTACAGTGACGCTGGGCCCACTGGGAGAGAATCAGAGTCTCTGACAAACAGAAATGAGTCTCAGGGCGTCAGATTCAGACCCAAATCCACCACTGAATAAATAAATGGCAAATACATGTCATTTATAACCTTCACTGCCGCTGGAAAGTGGCAGAAATCACTTCTATCTTGTCAAATGGGATCGTGCAGGTCTGACGGTGAAATGAGAGCATGACGCTCTCCACCACGAGTCTCATGGAGGTGTTTGCATGAAGTTCGAGACCATGACATAAAGTGTGCCAAAGTTGAGAATAAATAAATCTCAGTACAAAGTAGTTCTTGGTTTACTTGTTCTAAAATATTTTCCACCGCCACCTCTGTACGAGTGAGTTCCTAATAAACCAGCGGGGACAGGCTTCGTTAACTTTAAGCTGACACACGCACACACACACACACACACGGACAAGAAAACGCACGCAAGTTCAAACAAAGCTCACAAACACGCGCACGCACCCACACACACACACACACACACGCGTGTGTCCCTGTCCTCGTGCCTGTAATGAAGCAGATAATAAGCTGCTTCACGCTCTGCTGTAGCAAAACCAAAATCAAAACAATGTTGATTTAAGAATCAAAATGCGTACACTCTTGGGTTTTTCATCTTCCATGCTTTGTTGCAACGATGAGGTAGAGCTTCAGTGTGTGTGCGTGCGTGTGCGTGTGTGTGTGTGTGTGCGCATCAAAGGCCTGCGGAGAAACAGTGGGCTTGCGTTGCAGCGTTGAGAATCCATTGCTCCCGCCTCCCATCTCATTTCAGCACTCCCTATTTCCAAGAAATGATTCTCTGAGTTTGTCATCGCTGATGGTGTCACGAAAAAAGTTTGTGTATTTATTTATTTTTTGGGGGGGGGGTTAGTTTTCTTAAGTTGTCGAACAAAGAAACAGAAGAACACAGGCCATGTTACGTCTGGAAACCGGGGGGTGGGGAGCTGCAGCAATGAAAACTGTAACTACACCCGGGACTTAAAGAGAAAATGGCTGAGCATAAAATTCATAATGTTTATAAAAACAAAACAGATTGTTTGTGTCTTAGCTACCAAATGTTGAAAATATCCACCGAAAGGCTGTGACGGCTAAGAATTGAGATAAAAAAATATATAGAATTAATTCTTTATTTACAGATCTTAATAAATACTTGGGTTGGTCAATAATCAATATGGGAAACAAAATAAAATAAATTAGCATATTCTCCTCTTGGGGGACTACACAGATTAGTTATGTGACCATATATATGTGTGTGTGTGTACATACATACATACATACGTACATACATACGTACATACATACATACATACATATTTATTTGAAGTGGTGGCCCAGAAAAAAAAAAGTATTTGTGAAGGTTGCAGACGAAGGTTTTCTTCTTCTCCCC